>SNQJ01S0016010.1:7748-25168 GCA_010110895.2 Picea sitchensis
CGTGCCCAAAACCCCTAGCAACCCGGTGCCCCCTCCAATGATTCACAAAAACCCCAAAACCAAACTCCCAACACCAGAAAATATGCCAAACCAGAAATACAGTGCCCTCCTCCAAAATGCTTCCTCCCCCAAAAATCATCCCCTCTCCTGTCGGACTACTCCCGACATATCTCCCCCCATCCATTGACTCCCTATCCTCCATTAATTACCTTATCCTCCCCATTATTACCTTGTCCCATGCCTTTATTACCTTATCCTTCATTTAATGCTTCATTCCCCCCTGCATACGTAAAGTCTTTAATTAAATAAATTAAAATTATTAGGCCCCTTTAATTCATTACACAAACCTTTAATGAGTCAATTGATTAATTAATTAATCAATCAACAGATATAAACAATTAATTAATAAATAAATAATTAAGAAATAAATAAAACATATTAGGACAGTTAATTATCTAATTAATTATACTTGATAAACCCTATGCAACTATCTAACCAAGGTTGTTACAATAACAATCCAAAACCTAGATGACATCATAGTCACCACCAGAAAACTTTACGAATCTGCACCTCCAAACTGATATCAAACCACATATGAAGCTCAGTTGAAGATCTTGGATGGATCCTCCTTGTCTAGCTAGGGTGGATATTGCACCACCGAAACTAAACTCCAATGGTGGAAGAGTTTTTCTAAACCCTAATGAAACAATGGCTCCAAGAGCACACCAAAATGAGAGATCAAATCATAATGACAAGGTGAAGCGCTACCCCTCCTTTTATCCTTCTTTCATGCCTTCTAGAACTATCCCCTTTTTGAATAAATCAAATATGACCCTTATTTCCCATTTACTTTCACTTTAAGATTAAAAGTCACTTTAATAATGTTTAAGTAAATTATTAATCTAAAGTTACTTTGTTTCCTTAATGTCACTTTAAAAACATAACATCTCATAACTAAGTGACATTAGCTAACCCCTTTTGACTCCCTTTTTCTCCATTAACAAGCCACACAAGTCATTTCCACTACAGAACAAGGGAACCTAAAAATCGGGACATGACAATATGGATGTAGCTCCATAGATGGGTACGAGAATGGTGATGGGTGAGAACCTATGGTAGGGAAAGCTTTAGATCTTTCAAAGGGGTTGAGGAGATTCCTACCATATGTCCTCCAAACCTTGGGATCACAATAATGGATGAGCACAAGTACCCCATGTTCACAATGGTGTTCAATGGGATGCTTGTCTCAAGATGCATTACATAGTTGGCCTTCTCCCTTTTTGTTAGTACTATTCCAACAAAGGATTTGTGCGATGGTAAGAGAAATCGTGTCTTTCCAAAAATAGATGTTTAGATAACGATTGAGAGTGTGAGCATCATCACTATGTTGTGAGCACAATGCTTTTACTTGCATGAGAGCATTTGGGCTAAGTCAAGTGATGAGTGACATTGTGTGGATTGTATATATGTGATGGAATATATTTATGTGTTTATAATGGTGATTAAATAAATGTCATATATTAATTAATGTATATAATATTTAAATTAATTCATATAGTATTAAGATAAGAAAAATACGTGTATAGTGGATCAAAGTCCACCCCCATGTCCTTCAATTTGGAAGCCCAAGGGATTAGGTCAATTAGTTGTTGCCAATGTTGTTGGCATTTGGCTAGTTTCGTGCTAGTAGGTGCCTACTTCAAATCTCTTTGGGTTAGGCACACTAGTTTACTAGAGATGCCATGCATGAATGTAAAGAAACATCCCTTATGTAACGACCTCCTCTGTTACGACAACCACTCGGATAACAGGTGCAAWTTTTTTTTTGTTTAAGGTGTGTGCGCGCGTGTACAAGGAACAGACACACTTGACTCTACGTCGCCCTTGACATCCAACMAGACGCAACCACGATGTTCATCACAAGAAGACTGAAGGCACACAACGAGTAACTGCAAGCAACACATGACCATAGACACAAGGCGCACAACGCAAACATTTAACGACATACTGGGTTATGCATAGTACGAACACAGAGGGAAGGATCCATAGTAGCAGATCTTACTATTTCTGCACAGGAAAGCAGGGCGTTTAATCTTAGTTCGTTGCTCCGGAGAGAGAGAAGGTCAGATAGGCTCCTGACCGACTGCTCAGGCAGAAACTAGTAATCTCCATCATGTGTGTCGCAAGAGTGGAAACCCTGCCTTTAAAGGGCCCAAGACTCTTGATACGGCACTGGACTCCTTACACAGAAAATACACACCGACAAATATACTAAGGCTACAGAAAGTGTCTAAATCTCGCCCGACACAAGCGGTCCAAGCAATGCAAGCCAACCCAGTACAACAAAATTTACGGACAACCATGACCTCTATGGACGACGCAAGTCAGAAGGATTCCGCCAACGACCAACCACTAGAGAGACTCAACGACATAAAAACAGACCATTTACTCCACTGACCTCTATTAACGACGAGTTACCAACCCAGTCTTAAATAATGTACGTGAATTAATTGCAAATCCCTGTTACTGAATCAAAATGAATTTACCATAACGTCACCACAACATAACCATATCATCGCCTACTCCATCACCACATCCTTGCACTTAAAATAATGACGACCTTACCTTTATATTAATAACAACAGAACTACCGAAACCTAACCATAATTAACCATGTACTCAATTTATAAAAAGAAAAGTATTGTAATTTTAAACTAAGAGTGGCTTTTCCTTACAAGACCTTGTAAATAAATAACATCGATGTTTAACCTAATAATTTAAGATCAATAAAATGCAATGAAGTTACCACGACTTTACCATAATATAAATCAGCATTACATTTATTTTTCCTTGACCTTGCCAATGAATTAACAATAAATTTTAAACATCATGTCACCAACACTAATCATTGCATTCTTATTTCATTTTGCCATGTCAATCTACCCTTACATATTGCAAGACCATGTAATATAGTGACACTACGGTCACCCATTCCTATCTTGCTGATGTTATTATTTATAAAAATTTCCATGGTTGTTCCAAGACACCCATAACCTTACAGCATATGGCCACAACAATGCAACTAAATGACATTTAAAAATCCTTCTAAGTTATATAAAACAAACATTGCATGTAACTATTAGACTAAAACTAAGTCCATTCATCTAACCTTAAGGTGCTTATAATATAATATAAGAAAGCAAGAACTATCTAGCAAGAAGATGTCCTTTCTATCAATTTTACCTTTATAACAAAAACTAGTTGCCTTCCAATAAAAACATCGATAATAAAAACAAGGGGTAAATATCGAAAGTTAGTTGCCTTCTAGCTATTATCCTGGTTAAATAATACATTTCATTTATGGTGGGCTTTCGCTGGGTTGGCTATTCTTAATATAAGAACAAAACATTTGTATTTAAATTTTTTTATCCCTAAATTAAATATTTCATAAATTTAGGGTTCATAAGCATCCCTATCGATGTAGTTACTGAAATGGTTTTTAAAAGACTAAAGACATCTATGTTGACAAGATATATTCAGTAAACAATTCCTTGAGGACTCCATAAGTAATTCTAAAATGTCTCTATATATGAAATGTCAATGTAATCAGGAATAATAATAAAGTGCAATATAATCAAATGGTGATAAAAATAAGTGTGTAAAACATAGATTAACCCTTTTTTGCTCCAGGCTGTCTTGACCATATAAGATATCTATGATTTTGATAATAAAGGATATCTATAATTCCAACCATGAATAGCATTTGTAGCTGGAACCAAAAGGTGAAAGGACGCATTTAATACTGTCAGGTAAACCTAATCTAAATCTGAAATATCAATGCTAACTCCAAACTAAAACGCCTCCCCTCAGACCAAACCAAACCCAACCATGCACGCCTCTAACTCCAAACTAAAACGCCTCCCCTCAGACCAAACAACTCCAACCATACCGAACTCAAGATTAACTAAATCAATTCACCGGCCAATGCACACAAAAGAGGATAAGACTTCACGTAGAAAGCAATGATTTGAGGAAAACAATTTAAAAATTAAAAGAGTAAGTTAAGACGCACACAGTCACAACATGGTTTTGTAGGAATAATCAATTTAAAAAATAAAAGGGTAAATTAAGACGCACACATTCACAGCACGGTTTGGTAGGGACGATAAGTCAAACACTTGGCTTAACTTTGCAAAGATCACGGTAAGTCACCGAATGCTGTGGAAGATTTTACATATGAATGTCTATAATTCCTCAAATAAATAATGCTAGCAATATAAAACTAGACCGGTTGCCTCGGATTTTCCCGAATGTAACATTCAATACTCTGAAAAAGAAAGAAATACCCTTGTGTAATCATGATTCAAAGTCAAATTATTTATGACAACCAAGGTGGATTAGGGCTCGATCAAACGATGGATTAGGGTTTCCACAAGATAAATCTCCTGGATGGAGGGTTATGGTTCCACAGGTTGCATCTACGGCAACACTTGTGCGTGAAGATAATAAACAAAAACAAAATCCACAAAACGAATGCCCCCGTAAATCAGAAATATGCCCACTGTCAAGGAAAATTCCATAATCCTAAATAAATAAATAAAGTGCCAAAGTCTCTAATGGATAAAAGTAACAACCTGTAATCCATGAATAAAAATTTTACGCAAATTCAGATAATGAACAAAAAATTATTTTATTTACACATCTGCATTCGCATAAGCTTTGGTCAATAACTATTTACACAGTCATAGAATAAAAATTACGCCATCCAGAATCTAGAATAAACATCACGCGAACCCGTAAAAGCAATGAGAAAATAAAAACATTAACACAATCCAGAATGTAAATGATAACTATTTTACACAACCATATAATAAATTGTACGCCATCCAGAATGAGAATAAAATATTATGCAGACCTGAGTAATGGAAATAAAATAAAAACATTACCACAATCCAGAATGTAAACAATAACTATTTACACTCCGTCCTTCATTCCCACCGTATACGCACCTTTGCCCGCTCTCCCTCAGCCCTTCATAGTTGTCCACATTCGCAATCCCCAAGCCTGTACGACCTAGAGAGGGACTGGCTTCAGACTTATATCCAAACGCTTAGTGTACTCGGCTCCCTTTGGATTTCCTTAAGAGATTTTCCTTGAAAAATCAAGAATAATATATGCATATAACGATTACGTATATAAGTTTTACATTATATATATTATTGATCTAAAGCACATTTTAAATTTATATAGTTGAATAGGAGCACATTCTATATATATAGTGTTTGTTATCATTACACAAAATTGTGTGTGCATGCGCGCACTATGTAGCTTATAGTTGAAATGTAAATAAGTATTGACTTTCATTATATAAGTTATATCATCTATAGTGATTATACTCAAGATAATGATACTCCAATACATTATAATACAATGGATGTATATGCTATTATAATATGTAGTGGAGAAGTTTGATTTTGCATGAGTTATAAGGTAGAGTGTTAAGTTAAATATTTATTGAGTGGGAGAAATAAATTATACTATAATAAGGTGGGAAATTTTATGAAAGAAAGAGAGTGGATTTATATTCATTACACTTTTGTGGAGGTCCATATTATTCACGAAGAAGAAGAGAATTGATAGTGAAAGGGTTTGACTTATTTTTTTGAAGAGAATTCTCAAGAAATTACAGAGATTTTGCTTTCACTATCCATACTTGCATATCAAAATTATGTCATTGGAAGGCCAAGGAATTGAGTTGGGAGACAATGAGCAAGCTTGGAGTAGTGTATCTTGTAAATATTTATTCTATTTACTAGTTATTTCACTTTTAATTTTTATCCTGTACTCGTGAAATGAATGGTTATGTTCATTATGTGATATATTGCATGTTGACATGTTCTTGTAAGAATAGTTGAAAAGCCTAATTTAGGGTTTGAGAATATTGTTGGTGTTAAAATATTGTGTAACGGCAAAGAATATTCTTATCCCCTTTTTTTTTTTTTTTATATTATAAAATATATATATAGTATATTACATTGACAAGTCGAATCCACAGCCTAGACATGTCAAAAGTAAATTAGAAAGATAAAGTGGACAGTTCAGCCCTGACCTAATTAATGGGCATGGACTTGTATTTATAAGAGGCCCGATCCTCATTTGTACACACACCCATCAAGCTCTCTCTATCAAGTGTGCAAGTTTGAGAGTGAGAACTACAAGGAGAAGTGACGTAGCTACATGGAAGAGTATCTCAGTAAAGGTGAAGGATTATCTTGGTCTAAGTGGTGCTTACCCCATTCTAGTTAGGGTTTTGCGGATCTTATGTTTGGTGAGATCTCTCTGTGAGAGACAATCAATTGGTTATTGAATCTATATCAAAGAAGTTTTGTTGTGTTTTCTCTCCCTTGAGGGCTTCCAGATAAATGCTTGTGTACTATGAGATTGTGTTTCTTTCAAGCAGATCCTTGCTTATTATGTTGTTGTTATAATCAAGATTAATAATAACTGATTAAGCAAGAAACTTTAACATGGTATCGAAGCTAAGTCAAGAGAGCATCTTTCATATAGAAAAAAAAAAAAGAAACATCATTGTTGTCGTTTAAGAAAATTAGGGATTTTTATTAAAGAGGAATTTCAACCAAAGATCATCTAGAAAAAGTGTGCCCCAGCCTAAGGAACTCTACTGGCACCTCTAGCGCACCTTTTCAAGCGTTGGATAGAACTCTAGAAAATGAAAACCCTAGTTTTCACTAGTACCGGGAAACCAGAAAAGTCCGTATACCAAGGAAACCAAAAGTACCGAAAACCGTAAGCACCAACTCAGAACTGCTGGTCCAGCCAAGGGTCAAAATTTGGAATTTTCAAAAACTAACTATACCAACATACTCACCAAATTCAATGCACTTTTGGTGGTTCAAGCGATCCAAGAAATTTTATTTTTCTATTATTTCTATAGCCCTGAGGGATAGGGTTTCTACTACAAGAAAGAATGGCTACCGGGTATGAGGGTAGAAGACATGGTGGAAAGATCCTGAAACTCTGCATCCTTGAAGCATAGGTTGTAGATGATTCTAGACGAATGATCTCCTAGAACATGTTACAAAGGATGTACCCGTAATCCGTGAGGGAAGAAGAGCAAAAGACCAAGCACAAGAAGAATGAAAGAAAGCAAAGAGAATCGTGTCAAAATCAGTAAAGGATCACCTGATCCCCATATCCGAACTACAAATAACAAGGCAAATGTATGAAGCACTCCAACGTGTTACATGAAAGCAAAGACATTAGCCTAATCTTCCTTAAGAAATCAACTTCATAATATGAAGATGAAAAACTCATAATCTGTCACATCCCATTCATGAGAGAGTTTCTCATATTAGAGATCAGCTTGCATCTATTGGAGATGCCATTAGTGACAAAGAGCTTGTAACCAACCCTAAATGGGTTTCCAACATTTGGATTCCTTTGTACAAGGAGTGTGTGTAAGAAGCAAGTTACCCAAGTTTGATCAGTTATGAGCAGATTTCGTATCAATATCGAAGAATCTAGACTTGTAGACCAACATAAGGGATTAATTGTTGACAAAGAGAAATCTCTTACAATTCAAAAGAACATAAGAAGTTCCTTCGGGAAGAACACTAAAGAAGCTTAACTCCGTAAGAGTTCCAGATAAGAAGAAAAATATTTCAAAGATTAGACGCTACAACTTTCTTAAAAGTTGGGACACTTTTCCGGATCTGGCCCCTCAAGGAAAAAAAAGAAAAGAAAAACATCACATTACGTGGCGAGGAAGAGGAATCTCCTCCCCAAAGAAAGCTTTAGCAGAAATTGAGGGATATGTACTTTAAGTTGAAGATATTGATCCAAGAAAGATAAAATGGTGGAGTCCGTGGAGCCTCCCCACACAAAACAAAAGATAAGTATTCATGTTTATTCTCCATCTTGTTTACTTTAATAATTTCATTACAAGTTAGATTTTTTTGAGAATATTAATTAACCTCGCTTTACTTCAGTGTCTATGCAGACTTAAGAAGGAAGTAATGAGGATGAAGAAAGAGATAAAATATTCATTTTAGGTATGATCACTAATGAGAGTGAAAAAGGTATGTGTATAGCTATGATAGTAAGGGAAAAATTTGGTACTCTCTACAGCTGGGGAGGAAAAGAGACTAAAAGTCTTATTCATGATTAGGTTTCAGATGTACATGGTTGAACAAATTTGTTTCTAAAAGATGTACCTACCTGGATAGAAATCAAGGATATAATTTTAGAATGATCAACGCTATTGTTACCGAACGATTGGCTAAGGACATATCTCGTAAAGCATAATCGTAAGTAAGCAGATTACGTGTCCTAAGAAAGAACTTGGCGCCCTTGACTTCGCGTATTAACATGAGAAGGACTTATGATGGAAACAATTTGAGAAACAATTAGATAAACATTACCTATATGAGAAGTATTATGATGAAAAAAAAATAAAAAAAAAAAAAAAAAAATGTTCAAGATGAAGAGAAAGATTGATACTCATATATAGTTGATGAAATGCAGAGCAGTTTGATCCAGTATGAAGACATGAAGAAAGAAATGTTCGAACTCAAGAAGGCAACCAGGATACGCGTAGAGAACTCTGCATATGATTAGAAGCTCTTAGTTTTATGCAATAGGGAGCCAGGTTCCGAATCGAAATGGAGGATCGGATTTGCGCAAGTATGAAAGGTGATGGATGGTGCCTAGCAGATGGTGGCATGGTATTATACCATGGAATATTTTGAACCACAAGAGATATTTTTGATCCCATAGCTAGACCTTCAGAGAGAAGGAAATGAGCAATCCCACACGTAGACCTTCATAGAGAAGGAAAAGAGAAGATACCTCAGAGAAGAGAAGATACTTTTGTAGAGAAGGAAGAGACCTTCGTAGAGAATGGGAGTGAGAAATTTGCCAAGGTTGGACTTTTTTCCAAGTGTTGAGTTTTGGATAATTTAGGGACATGCTAGAATACCCTCAAACAAGGTGTGACCAACCTCGCAGAGAGGAGTGTGGATGTTTATCCAAGGGGTAGTGGGAATATACTCTCCTCTATCCAAGGATTGAGTATCATGGAACACAAACCTTGACCATGTGGAATGGTTATTGGCTCTTGTTTGTGGTTTGGATCCCTCAAGGTGTGGATCATGTAAAGGGAGTCTAGTCTTTCCTAGGTTAGCATCTTAGCTTCTCTGGTTCATGTGGGATGACTAGGAGTGAGCTATGGTAGTAGTCCTCCATGAGCCGATGGGTGAGATAGATGACTACAAGAGAAGGGAGAGCATAAAAGGAATGGAAAACTCATAGAATATCTTCTCTGTGAAGATAAGAAAAAGATATCTTTGGCGTGAAGATGAAAGAAAGAGAGAGTATCTTCTACGCGAAGATAAAAAGAACAAAACTTCTTAATATGGATTCATGGAGAACCAATAAGTGATCGTGATGCGAGATGACCAAGTGAATTATATTGATGCATAAGAGCTACCTACATTTGATGATGTTGTTCAGCTTGGATGATGTTGTCACTAATGATGTTATCCAGCTGGATGTTGTTACCCGTTTGATGACGCTTCCCTGATGATGTTATCCAAGGGATGTTGTTACCCAAATTGATTATGTTATCTAGTTGGATGTTGTTGTCCAAATGATGATGATTATCCAAATTGATGATATTCCTAGATGATATTGTTCATTGATGATGACATCCAAAGACTCGTCAAAAGATAAAGAATATCCCTTGTTAAGAGGGAGTGTTAAAATATTGTGTAATTGCAAAGAATATTCTTATCCCTTGTGGATAAAGTAAAAGATAATATATATATATATATATATTGGACAAGTTGGCCCTATTGTGCCCAGACAAGTCAAAATGTAAATTAGAAAGATAAAGTCGAAAGGTCGGCCCTGACCTAATTATTAGGGGGGCACAACTTGTATTTATAAGAGGCCTAGCACCTCATTTGTACACACACACACTTATCTCTCACCAAGTGCGTAAGTCTAAGAGTCATGCAGCTACAAGGAGAAGTGATGCTGCTACAAGGAAGAGTATCTCAAGAAAGGTGAAGGACCATTCATTCAAGGGTATGCCACCGCTTTGGTTAGGGTTTCTCGGTGGATCTTTGTTTGCGAGATCTCTTGTGAGAGACATTGTACTTGGTTATTGAATCTATATTAAAGAAGTTTTGTTGGTTTTCTTCCCCATGAGGTTTCCCAAGATAAAATGTTTCTCAGACTATGTGATCTTGTTTCTTTCAGGAAGATCCTTATTATGATGTTGTTATAATCAAGATTAATAATAATAGATTAAGCAAGAAAGTTTAACAGTTGGTTCAATGAATTGTGAATATATATTTTGTGGAAATAAATTTGAAATTTATTATGACCTATACACCCGTGGTTTAGGAATGAGTTTAGGAACCTCCATATTAGGGTCCTTAGATTTTGGTATCATAGCTTAGGCTTGTAAACTAGATTCACAAGGCCATACAACCATGTTGGGCAATGTCTAGAACCTGGATTGAATGGTACTAGCACATTTGTGGTTTAAACTCCACAAAAATATTGTGTTTTATGTCAACATTTGTATATGTATGCTATTGTTTTGAAATGGTTAAATATTGCCTTATTAAAAAAAGAGAAAACAAAATATATCGTTGATCTATAAAAACACTGAGTTTAAATGGCATCATGGCTAATCCTAGATAGTATGGTCATGAAATTCATGGAGAAACTTGTTCACGTTTCCTTGTGGTAGTGCCTCCTTCGGGGCCATCGTAGCACCCATAGGGAGTATTAACTCCCACCATATTTGGTGGCACCCTATGTAAGGTTGTGGGTGGTCTGTGATTCTTTATCTCCATTTTTGTTCATTATGATGGTTGAATATCTAGGAAGAAGCCTAATACAAGTTATTGCAAAGAATAAACTAAAAGGTCTCAGCCTAAATCGGCTGATGGATCCACTCTCACATCTTCAATTCGTGGATGATACAATGTTGTTGAGATCTACAACAACACAAGAAGCCAAAATTCTTAAAGAACTTTAGGACACTTTTCTATCAACCTTGGGCATGCTCATTAATGAAACTATGGTATCGAAACTTACTCGGCAACGATGAACGACATAAGCATAGGTCGAATTGTGGGTGCAGGACTTGAACCCTGCAAAGTGAAGAAACAACTCCAACAGCGGGTGCAAGACCCCAACTTTTGCAAAGTTGAAGCAAACAAAAGCAAGCAACAAGCACCAACATATCCAACTGAGGTGTAGGACCTCAACCTTGCAAAGTCGAACCAAACAACAAGAAGCAGCAACCGACGAACCAATGAACCAGTGAACAAGAAGCAACCAGTAAATAAAATATGTATATTCAATGATGACTAAATTTCATTCCAAGCATAGAAGAAGTATGAAACATATGATGGTTATGCGAGTGGCAGTGGACATCAATATTGTCCAAATTCACTGCAACAATGTATGGAAAAATTCGAGGAAAAATGTACTATGAGAAGCCTATGTAAGTAAACATTTGAGGCTGCCAGGCCTTTTTAAGGGCCTCGCGCTATGCAAACATTTAAGTTGTCCGGCTTGTTTTAGGGCCTCGCGCGATGCAAACATTTAAGTTGTCAGGCCTGTTTAAGGGCCTCGCTATGTAAACATTTAAGCTGTCGAGCCTATTCAAGTACCTCAAAAAGAGTGTCAATGCTCAAAACTTTCGGTATGTAAACATTTCAATACAAATAGAAATAATAAAAACATTAAATAAAAAAGAGTGCCAATGCTCAGAACCTCTGGTATGTAAACATTTCAATAAAAATTAAAAAAGAACATCGATGCTCAAAACTTTGGATATCTAAACATTTACAACATTGGGAATAGCGAAGCTGGCAATAAGACTTCCAATCTATTCTCCAATGAGATGATGACATATAAGGTTTTTTTTATTGTATAAACAATAATGTTTTTAGTTCTATAGTTCGAACAATAGACATGATGTGAAAATTTATAGTCAAAGGACATATTAATATGAAGTCAACGAATTATCAATCACTATAGTCCCTCTACGCCTTCGGCATGGAATAATAATAACCAAGAAGCTTTTTAGCTAGAAATTTTATGTGAATACTTGCAACAAAGGCTTAGAATATGGTATAGAAACCCTAATGGGATTATTTTCATTCTTTCTAAAAGATATAACTCTTGTATGAGTGAAAGATAAACAGAGTATAGGAGCTCTCTATGAATATTTATTTCTGCAACAGTAGTAGGTAACAATAAATAATTCATTTTATTTGCATGGACAAACATAATGGAAATAGTGTGACTCGTAACAATAATAAGTGACTATATCCCTAACTTCTTTTATGTATAGAGACAAGTAGACTATAATTATTGTGTTTGCAACAGTTACAGGTGGATATATATATATATATATATATATAACTTCTTGTATTTGAAGATTCAAACAAAATAGAAAATATATTTTGAATACCCATGTACATAAAGAAGAGAAACATCAAAGAAATACCATAAATTATTTGCAGATTATCCATACAGAGAACAATACTGATAAATCCTTGCAAGTACCAAAGAGAACTATCTTAGTATCGAATAATCATAACTGATGGAACCATAAACATTTATGAAAAGAGTGTGATAATCTCTCTTTAAAAGACTTGAAATAAACTAAATAGTAACAAGAAAATAAACCCTAATATACAGGGTCAAACTAATAAAATTTACAGTGATGACGACCTTTGAACAAAGAGACTTCAAATAGAGTCTTTACAGGTCGTAAGGTCGACCTCTACATTTTGAAAGATGACTAAGTCATTACATCTTCAACATTTCGAAGATGCAAGCATGGACTAATATCGACCCATAGGTTTCCATAATAATCTTTTGACTGGGAAGCAATTCCTTGACTGCCTTGATGACTCTCTCCAAGGAGAAAGAGGCACTAATTAATTAATAGAAGTAAAACTGTTAAATAAAAAAGGAAGCATAATAAACCCTAACTAATATATCTTATGTTTACCTGTAACGATTCAGGGAGAAAACCCTCGTAGGGTTTCAAGTTCGCTGCTTTGGCTTGAATCTTTTTCCTTGAAACGCTAACACATACACGACTTATGTCGGTGGTAAATCCTGTGGGAAAATGGGTGAGGAGTATAGTAAATAATAACAAAACCCAGTAATGAGTTTCATTAAACACTTATGAGTACTCACGAGTTGAGTAACTCGTCTCGACAATGGGATTTACGTGATATAATGGTGACGATTTCTCAGCATTGGGTCGTTAATAGAACCGAGAACTCTTTCTTGTAACAAAAACATATACACGGGGTTATAATGACTAATAACGCATCGATTAAGAGAATACCGTGAAAGTTCCAGGTGTGTTAACAGTATCTGGGAAAAATGATAACGTTTGGAAAATAAATAAATTCTTACCAATTAAATCAATGCCATAACAAGGTTACAAAATCTCTCGTGTTCACAGGAGTGATAACTTTGCTCACGACATACCTTAACGAGTTTCCAAAAAGGAATGAATATGAGATAGGGTTTAACTTGCAAAGAGTCGTAGTCGATTTGATGCCTCTAATGATGCCAGGGACTGGGTTGTTGAACATTAATGGCATCGAAACTCACAACAGATGATGACTACAGATCTTGCTGACCCATACTCCATCGTAGAGCCACATGGCACTTCGTTCACTTGTGACTGGAGTAGTGTATCACTTTGTTATTGATCTAGTTGACATGGATTGTTGACAGTAGTGTGGTAGGAGAAATTGTACTCAATCATTAATGACCAGTGTCATTAAATACCTATGGATCCCTTGGATCAATTCTTTCCCAAAATTATAAGCAATGTAAATATATTTATATGTATCGGATTTTGGAGTAATAGGGTCGCAAGAATATATTTTCTAGCAAGGCTTATTATATGAAAAATGATGTATTGTTAATAGTGTTGGAAATATAATACCATAGAGGTTATTTTTAAGTCAAATAACCATAATGCAATTATTATATACACTCTCCTCAAGGGTAGGATTATGTTTACATATTAAATCCATACTTAAGAAAAGTATGGTTAACATTGTGTTGACATGCAATAGTGACCAAGAAGTGTAAAGATTTATATATATATATATATATATAAACTTGGATTGAAATGATAAGATAGGAAAACAAAAAACTATGATGAGAACTTAGGTAAACTTAATACATAGCTCAATATTTGAACTATCAGGAACTGAAGTAATAATGGTGATATATCCATCAAGAGGTAAAAATACAGTGAAAATGGGTTCCTGGTTAATGATTATAAAGATAGCAGTGTTAATAGTAACAAGCCAACCTATCCCTAAACTATTAAAGAAAACAAACGTATTTACCTATTGAAAACAATGGTTGCAAGAGTACTTTGACAAGTAGCGAGAAGACAAGAAGTGTTTTTGGGAATCGTTGCCTTGAACTCTTAACCTATCAAATAGAGAAAACAAAAATGACACAATTAAAGAGTAGTATGGTTCTTAGTATAAATTAATACAAGGAAGCAAGAATAGCAATGAGTATAATAATTATGATTCGATGAGGAACATTACTCTCTCTCTCTCTCTCTCTCTCTCTCTCTCTCTCTCTCTCTATATATATATATATATATATATATATGAGTGATGGGTGTTATGTTACATGGATTTTGTGTAGTTCCATGCGATTCACAATGACCTTTTCGAAGCAAATGGGTCGTCCATCATAGTTAAGAGATTCAATCTCTGGACTCAAACCTGTTGCCTCCAGAATTCTTCTAATCTAGTTGTCGATGCTCCAGAAATCCACAACAGTCGTTGCACCCAAAACAAAGAATATAAAAGAGCTATAGTTCATGAACATCAACATAGAGATCAGTTTTAAAACCTTGTACTATCAAATTTCTATCCCGAAACAATAGTGGCCTCAAAGACAGGTAGGAGCCTTTGTACCGAACCATAAGATCCCATTCAAATGTCACTATATAGACCTTTGCCTCCACTGAACTCGCAACAAAAACAACAACAACAAGTGTTTCCACCACCATTTCCCCAAATCCMATTTTTCTACTCCACTTCTTTGCAATCGACCCACCTTGGAGGGTTCAAATGGCTGAAACAAAACTAGGTTTCAGTATCCCAAATCTATCTCCAAGGAACAACTTACAATTCAGTTATCAGGATCCTAGATAAGATAATAAAAATTTGATAGCCCCTAACAACAAATATGAGCTATGTCATCATTCTATGAATTTATGTGGGCAATATAGTAATAGTTTTAGCTAAAGACTAATCCTAGTCTCCACATTGTATATGAACTAGAGTAGATCCATCTTAAACCCAGATCTATCGAGCACTGAGAGGTATCCAACTTCTTAAGGTGCATTTTTTTTTTTAATTATTTCATTCCATGTCAAGTTTTACATGGTGCGTCTAATTGTTTTTTTTAATTGAGCCAAATTTATTTTTATTATTGTTATTTTTTTAATTGAGGAGACTTTAATTTTTATTATTGTTTTTTTAATTAAGTAAACTTTATTTTTATTATTGTTATTTTTTTAATTGAGTGGTCTTTGAAYTTTTTTAATGTAGCCTTATATCTAACATAACATAACGCTAACGCCTCTATGTCTCCCCCATAAGTGTGAAGTGCATTTATTCATTAATATGTTACATGTATAAATACAGTGATGTTGACATTTGGATTGATATTACAAGATGTCTCTTGGACTCTCTAAGATCGTTACAATCACTTGACCTTTCATATTTGGTCAAGTGATGAATATTGTAACCTTGAGTGGATTAGGTTTCTAACATTCCCCCCCTTAATCCGAAGAGGTGTATGTGAGTCCAAGGAGAGCGTTGAAATCTAAAAGTGGGCAGCTGAAATATGGAAGTGTGCAGTTGTTGATGGTTGAATGTGCTCTTTGAATCTAGTGGTTTTGGCATGACCACAAACCAAATGGATAGAAAAAGTTGATGTCTTCTATTCAATGGTGATGGTGATTTAATGAAGACCACAAACCAATGCGGTGGTTTAAGGATGACCACAAACTCTGGAATCCTACTCTAGGCTCAATGCTTCCCGGACCATTTCCTAAGTTAGCTAGAAGTTGAAGTTGATGTCTTCTGCTAATTGGAAGTTCTCTCAATGTTGGTTTAAAGATGACGATAAACTATGATGTAGAAGAAGATGGAAGTCTTCTACCAAGTGGAGGTTTAAGGGAAACCAAAAGTCGTTGTCTAGCAGAAGTTGTAAGTCTTCTACTAAGTGGTGGTTTAAGAAAAACAACAAACCAATCACACTTGCTTGTTATTATTTGATTGATGAGACTTGAAACTGGAAGCTTGAATATCAATCATTGATGTTGTTCCCCCTTGTCAAGGAAAAGGTGAGAAGACCAAAATCTGTCCACTGCAAGATGTGTCAATACTTGAGAGTGAATTTGTCAGTATGACTGACATATCTTCTTGACTATTGATGACCATCACCAAGAAGTCATCCACCCATATTACTTATTTACTCTTGCAGTTGTCTTGCATTTTAAATACCTATCTGAAGGATGATTGTGTTTTCCACAATTTTTGCAAGGATGAAGATCAAAACACAGATCTTCTATGTGGCTGACTCACTGACAATGTTGGCATATTAAAATCTGCTCTTGAACTGGAGCAAGTGAATGTGATCCTTCTTGAAGCAATCCAGCAATATGGAACTGGATCAGTTTGGTGTAGTCTGGATTATGAAAGGTGACATCCTTTTCATATCCAATACCATTTATGTGCTTGTTGTGTCTAACTTCTTTCTATTGGATTACTGAGAGGGGGGGTGAATCAGTAATAGAGCAATTTAATCATTTTTAACCATACAATCCAAGTGTTATATCAATGTAGCATTATCATCCAATAACTGCAGAGTAAATAAGGAATGAACAAATGAAAAATCATACACATACACAATACACCATTGTTTTACGTGGAAACCCAAAGCAAGAGAAAACCACGGAATGTTTTTTCTTATATGTCTTGAATAATTACATTCATTGGAAGTACCAACTTCCTTTGTTTTCCAGCTGCAACTGGAAGGAGGCTCCAACCCCCTTGTTTCTTAGGCTACAACCTGAAGGAAGCTCCAATTCCCATATTCTCTGGCTACAACTAGAAGGATGCTACAACCCCCTATGTTCTTTGGCTACAACCGGAAGGTGGCTACAACCACCTGTCCTTGCCCCGTCCAACCGCCCTAAAGTAGAAGTAGAATGATGGAACCACTGTCACACTATCACTGTGAGATATACCGTTGTAAACCTGTACCAATAAACCTAAACCATGCATCAACCTGTACTTCAACCT
>SNQJ01S0016010.1:26663-46538 GCA_010110895.2 Picea sitchensis
CTTCAAATATATTAAAACGCATACCATTATACATGAAACAACATTGGGTCCATTATCCAAACCTTTGTGCTACTGGAATTTCTTCAAGGGTTGGCATCAATAACAACCAACCTTAATCAACACTTCCCAAGGTCTGATGATCCCCTTGGAAAGAGAAAGATGAACTTTATCTGCACTTGAATCTGAAGTTGGCTCACTGAGTTGTTGTTGCACTGGCTTTTGGTCTGAATCGACACCATCATCTTCTTAAAAAAGATGGTTGTTATGAACAAGGACTAGTTCAAAATGTTGTCTAAGATGTTTTCGCTCAAGTGCATCATGAAGAAGATGAGTCTGAGTTTGCAGCAGTGTTGCTTTGGCTTGTGAAACTTGCAAGCATGTTACAACAAACTGTAGAGTTGTTTTGTCAATGGTGACTATATTATCCATAGAAGAGAGGATTAGAGTGTTCAGTTACTCTAACAGTTCCTCAAATTGAGCCATTTAAACACTAACTAGACCTTGAGGGTTTCTTGCAACTCCACCCTTTAACAATAAAACTAAAAAATACAAACTCAATTGTGCAGACTTAGCAAATGAAGGATGTCGACTTCCACCGAAAATGCAGCCATTTACAATGTAAATCAACTTAATTTCATAAACACACGAGTAAACTTACAATGCTTCAAGTGTATTATCATCGATCACAGAGTTGTTGGATGACTGGAGAGCTCCAATTGTTTGTTATCAAGGTAACTAGTTGAGAGGAAATCACCAAGATGGTTGTGCACCAATGGTAGTGCATATACACATAAGTCTACGAGAGCTTGTGAGTGCCAAGTTTGTGGCACAATGAATTCACTGCATCCAAAATTCATAGTTGTATTGATGGTAAAATTAGAATAAAAAAGTTTGCAAAATGTGAGATATATGTTCAACTCCAAATGAACAAAAAAGAACTCTAGCTAGTGATGATCTCTCTTATTGGATAACATGAGTGGATAAATAGAAATAATCAGAGACATATTCAAATGACAATCATTTCAAAAATATCTTGACCAAATTTCACAATGTTGTACCAAGTGATAAATTGGTGTTGTACTTTCAACCATGTGGATAGTTTTGGAGCAGGATCTTATTTGAATAGTCAAGGTCGAGATTCTTCATCAATACCAAGTATTGTAGTTACTACTCTGAGTGGTTTCATGTATGCATTTTGTGTATAAACTTGAGACTTATCTACAAGCATTCCCTGCATATCTACATATATACAGTTGCTTATTTCAACACATGACCCAGGCACAAGGTTAGAACGACATTGAACAATCGTTCTTCTGCAGCCTAAATGTGTTGGAAAACAAAGAGCTACATAGAGAATGTGTGGGCAATTACAATTCTATTTCTAAAAATCATAAGATAATGCAGGTTGTGGGAGAATATGATTTCTCTTGCAACGCCACAAATGGATAAGCGTGATATACCTTCATCATTTGAAGAATTTCATTTGTTTAAGAACCCCAACACCAAATGTTCCTTGGCGACTTCTCTCGAGTGTGCTCTGGAGGCGCAACTTTAGGCGGGCTCATGTAGACCAAACCTCAATCATCCAAGCATTGGTTTCATTATCCGTGAGAGAAACAAATTCGTTGAGGAATTGAGCACTTGTCTTGGCTCATTCACCGTAGGTAGCATTGTAACCAATTACAAATCCCTCATTGCGGGCCTCCAACATGCTTCTTCATGGTATAACACTACCAAAATCAAAATCAAAGCCTTGGGACATTGTCTAGTTGTTTGTCAACATGTGAATGGCCAGGTCAATGTTTATGTTCTCTTGCAGTGAAGGTACAAGAACAAAGTGTTGGAACTCAAAAATATGTTTTTAAACTTTGAATTGGACCATATCTCTCAAAACCAACATCGTTACTCTCGTTATCTCACATGGCAAGGCTTTCACAACATAATTGTACACCGGCCTATCCAATCCTTGAATGAGATTCAAAATTGTTGCACGAATCCACATGATGCTGTGAAATTTCTTGGGAAATGGCTTCTTCACGTCGACTGCTCAAAGAACTTGAGAGCTACTTCATCCTTGCAAGTCATGCCTCATTGGTTGCACAAATTAGTGTTTCGCATGGACACAAGGCAAAATTCAGGTTTTGATTAGAAATCTATGCACGTTGAAGAAAGAAAAGAGGCATTACTCTGAAAACCCTGGCGAGATCGATAGAAAGGAGGTAAAAAATGAGGTCGGGGAATAACTAGAGAGACAGCGTGGGGCAGACTGGAAGTTTTTCAGAGACGTTTTTGCATGAGAAGGGAGAGGAAACGCCCAGGAAGATAGATGGACAAACTTGTTGTAATATCACCCAATAGGAATATGCTATATTTGTTGTCCAATGTAATTCTGGTTATACTCTTTTTCCAAATACATGTGTTATTAAGTTGATTGTGGACTTTCTACAAACATTTTGCACATACCCCATAGATAGAAATTTTGAAAAACATGTTGCATTTAAGCTAAATACACCATAAAATAGAAGAGATAATATGGCACTTTATTAATAATGTAATCTTGATCAAACAATACAATTTCCAAGGATGTTGTAGCAACTGTGACAAATCAACAAACATACAAAACTGACAATCAAAACCTGATGTAGTGCCCTGGTCTCTTATAGAAGAAGGTTCCTTCCCCAATTTGTATAAGGGTTAGATCCAAACCTCAAACCCTCTCCAAGATGATGCCCAAATAGAAGATGGAACTCAAGTGAAAATCATGGATCGATCCTCCTCCTTTGTCTAGCTAGGGTGGATCTTGCACCACCAAAACTAAACTACAATGGAAGGGTTTTTCCAAAACCCTAACGAAAACCTTGGCTCCAAGAGTAATCCAAAGAGATAAATCCAAAAACATAATGCCAAAGTGAAGCGCTACCCCTCCTTTTATTATTCTTCCATGCTTTCTAGAACTTTCCTTTTTTGACTAAACCAAATATGACCCTTATTCCCCTTTTACTTTTTGCTTTAAGATTAAAAGTCACTTTTGACAATGTTTAAGTAACTTATTAATCTAAAGTTATTTTATTTCTTTTTTTCTTAATGTCACTTTAAAAACATAACATCTCCTAACTAAGTGACATTACATAACCCCTTTGACTCTTTTTTTCTCCACTGACAAGCCACATAAGTCATTTCCACTACAGAACATGGGAATCCAAAAAATGAGGACATGACAAATCCTCCCTTCCCAAAGATTGCCTGTCCTCAAACAATGCCATCACACCCATATGAACAACAAACCGAGCTAAACTAAAACCAATGATGATCCTTGGGTCCCAAACCAATCTGGAAGATACGAAGCACCTACCGCCCACAATATTGTCCTGTAGTGTGTTAATACCAGGAGCCTCTTGAAGGTAACAACTGGCTCTCCTATTTGCTCCAGCTGCCAAATTGTCTACTCATAAAATCCCAAAGTCCCAGGCTATCACCAAAAAGCACCCATCATGCTGACGTTGTGCCACTCTGATCATAAATATCTGATCCTCCTACCTAGATTACATCCTTCGCTCCTGCAACCACATGATGTAATGCTTCAAAGGATTGTCCCCACCATTGAGGATCATATCCTGCCAATGTATCCCAATGAAGTCAACCAAACCCACTTTAAAATCCTACATCCAGGCATCATCCGAAAAATCTCTTGATGCATCATCTGTAAAGTCCCTCCATACAGACCTCTCTCGGACCGGCCTATAAGTGGTAAGATCACTAGGGTCCCAAACTAACTTATATTATGTGAAGAACCCTCTACTCATCGCCCTGATCTGTCAGGTGCTAACACCAAAATCCACCCGACTATCTCTAATAATCCAGGTAATAAGAAACTGTACAAACTCGGTCAACTCGTTAGAAGATCACTCCTCCAAGCAACCAAACCTAAACATCCCAAGAGTAAACTCTGGAAATCGAAAATTGGTCATCTTATCGATATCATTTGTCGAGTTGTCAAACACTGCAGTCCCTCCAATCATAACTATCTTGTCACCATGCCTAGACTGCGCTCTCCTCTCTTGGACCCCCAAACTGAAATCCTTGAAAGGACTGAACTCACTATCTTGGATCATGTCTTTTCAAGGCATCTCAGTGACGTTGAAGCCTACCAATCCACATATAGACTTGATCATGGGTATCATGAGGAAAATCCACCTCACAATATGGAACAAGGCTCAACAACTCCTCTCATAACATCCCCACAACGACGCAGACTAATCACTGTCACAACCATGTTGATCACCCTCGTCATCTGAAGCAACCTATCACTTCGATGAATGATAGGATCCCACCACCAAATTGGAATTCCATCACTCCCAATGCCTAATTAAATCTCTGTGAACCGATCCAACAGAGTCCAGATCTCCTCCTGTGCACAGATCACATGGTCAAAATGAAAGACCTCTGACATGCCCACAATACCACCTATCTCATCCAACCAACTCAGGTGAAACTCCCATGTCCCAATGTTTATAATGAGGACATAAAATAACAACAATAAATGCCTTGGCCATTGCTTGCAAGACTGGAAAGTGACTAGTGCATTGGTCAACCCCAAGGGTATGACCAAGAGGTCATAATGAAATATGGAAGCATACTTGTGACTACATTGCGCATTGACCCTCATCTGATGATATCCCAGATGTAGACCGATCATCAAGGGATATGTTGCTTCCTTAGGCTTACCCATCCTCTCACCGATCCTAGGTAACCTCAATTCAATGGTATGCTCGAGTACATCGTCAGGAGGTCTCCCTGGAGGAAACACCCCACAACTCCAATGCACACTACCGAGTGCCAATGAATGCCCCTACATACTGTTGTCTATCACTAAATCGTCTTGTACCCTGTTGTATCTTGTAGGTGCTATTGTATCCATCACTCTACCAATGTTGCCTGGACCTGTATCCTAGAGTATGCTCATGTTTGTCATATACCTATCCACCCAATACACGAATGCATATACTTCCTTGTGGTCTGGTCTACAAGAAATGTGCTCAACTATCTCCTTCGTCACTAAGCCTTGAGCCTTTAGTGGATTCTCCAATAGAAGCGGCTCATGATCCCCACAATGAAAAATATGTGTACGGTCAAAACCCTCTGCATCATATCTCTCCTCAAGCACTTGCAACTCAAAATGTTCCTCATGCAGGATCATCATAAGAGGCTCCTCCCTCGAATCATGAGTGCCACTCACGCTCTCATGTGTCATGACTGCTAAAGATGATGGAATCTATGCTACTATCAACGTTGAAGAGTGTTCCAAACTCAACTGGTAAAAAATCTCCTCAACCTCTCTTTCCTTGTCTTCAACGAACTTAAGAGCAAGGTCCCTATCCATGAACAATTGTAAGTAGTCAGATTTCATCCGCTCTAGTGCCTCTTTGATGATGCGCAATTGGGTGCTAGTGACTCCATACGCAATTCCCCTTTGCCTCTCCTCCAATTGAGTTTTCCACATAAGGTCTTCAATAAACTTGCAAGGACCATCTGGCCTCATCAACACTTGCACAATTTTCTCCTCTATGACCAATAGTTGGTTCTCCAAATCACAAAATGTTATTTCATCGACATGGCATGGACTGTCACACGAGGGACCAACTGACTCACTAGTTGATATTGTGCAATGATGGGTCTCTCGTGGACTATCCTCCTCATACAAGATTCTTGATTTGTTCTCGTCCACCAAATCTAGTTTTCATCCTCCGTGCATGCATCATCATACTTTTCATAAATAGGATGAGGTGTTGAATCCATGTCATCATCAACATCATACACAGGGAAAGATGTTGGCTCCTCAACACCGGCTAATTGGAACATTTCCTCGTGGTCATCAAAAGTAGGACAAGATGTTGCATCCTCATCTTCTCCATCTAGTGCACTAGTTTCATCAGCCTCATTGGTTAGTTTCGATGATGTATCATAGGTTGTTGTTTGGTCTTCCTCTATGGACACATCCTCAACATGGCTAGATGCATGCTCCTCCACATGCCCTTCCTGCTCATTTCTCTTTAATTTATGCCATGTGCCTTTAAAGGAATCCTTGTCCACATTCTTAGGCCAGCATCCATACTTGAGGGTGAAATAGATTTTAAAGGGCAAAGATTCACAGATCTCCTCACACAATGCTAGATACTCCTGGTATTGGTAAGGCATGTTTTTAATTGTTGCTAGCCTCCTCGAGATTTCACCCACAGGCTCCAGATGTTTCTCCATCTTGCTTAACCACGTGAGTGCAAACCCTACTACCATCCTTTCTTACACTTGTATGTACACAATTTGATTTCCCCAATAGAATTGTGCTAGGATATTAATGGTTTGTTGTTCAGTTCAGTTATATGGTGTTATGGTTGTGTGTTTTGTCAAACACTTTACATGACATGTATCTTGATGTTATAATTTGGTATACAATTTTTCACAAACAACTTGTATGCATTCTACTCATAGATACTTCATTAAACATTTAGCATGCATTCAAGGGCTCATGAGAATGGCATTTTATTATGGGTAAATTCCAACACAACAACAATACAAATCGGATAATGGTTGCTTCAATAGTTGCAACACATTATTTAAACACATAATAAGCAACAATAAAACATGGAATATTTGTTGATTATGACTTGTAGAATGTTGCCAACAAATTTGTTGAAGGAAGGGTTTAGCTCCCACAAGCAAATAATCGGTTCTTAGACCATGGACTCGCCCCAACCCTATCAATACGCCCTCATCAAGGTAAAAATCATCCCAACCATATGAACACGTCCCAACAATTAATTAAATTTGTACCAACGTTGAATAACTCGACCCACAACAATGAATTGATCACTGTAACATTCCCAAACCTCTCGTTGTCTTCTCTAGTTCTCTTGGCCTAGCTTATTCGATCCTCTCTAAGTCCCACAACGCAGCAAATGGGGCCCTCGGCCCACCTCAACCTGTCACTGCTCTATCCAAGGAGCTTGCAACTCCCCTAAAACCCTTCGTGGCCTATAAAGATACCCCCATGACCTCTCCTGCTACTCACGATCTGCAGAAGGAGGAATCGAGCCCTTCAAATGTCCCTACGGGCCTATCTAGCCTCACGTTGCTGCAAAGGGGAGGGATCGACCCTCTATATAGCTCCTAGAAGTCCTCATAATGGGTTGTCGAAACTCTAAATCATCCCTCATGACCCATCCACATTCCCAAAACTCCGTAGAAGAAGTAAATCGACCCTCTATGGTAGCCCACAAACCTCTCCAAGCAGAATCGCTAGCTCCAACTAAAGATAAACCAAAGGTGAACCTCCTATGATGACCCTAGCACTAAATAAATTCACCCAGCAAGCTTAAACTCGTCCCACAAAAAAAATAAAAATTGACCCCATCAAGAGAAAACGCCCCTCCTCACACAAATCGATCTGCACACTAGGGAAATGGCAGCTCCCTTGCAAGGAATTTTAGCCCAGCAAGTAAAGAAATTAACCCCAATGACCAACTCGATCCAACAACCAAGATTTTGACCCCAAGGCAATGAAACTAGGCATGCTCAGGATATTGGCGACCCCAACAAAGAAGAGTGATTCCCCTGCCCAAGATTTTGGCCTTGACAACTCTCAGATCTGTCCAGTAAGAGAGTTCGACCCAATACAAGCGAACTCGGTCCTTCTTTAAGGAAAAACGAAGAATGTTGTCCACAATCGCAACTCCACAATAAACTTGGCCCTAGTATCATTGTTTCCTCTTAGGTTGGCAAGATCTTCAGCTCTGATACCACTGTAATATCCCCCAATAGGAATATGCTAGATTTGTTGTCCAATATAGTTTTGGTTATACTCTTTTTCCAAATACATGTGTTACTAAGTTGATTGAGGACTTTCTACAAACATTTTGCACATAACCCATAGACAAACATTTTGAAAAACATGTTGTATTCAAGCTAAATACACCAGAAAATAGAAGAGATAAGATGTCATTTTATTAATAATGGAATATTGATCACACAATTCAATGTCCAGGGTTGTTGTAGCAATTGTGACAAATCAACAAACCTACAAAACTGAAGGGTTAACTCCAAACCTCGAACCCTCTCCAAAATGATGCCCAAACAGAAGATGAAGCTCAAGTGAAGATCATGGATGGATCTCCTTCTTTGTCTAGGTAGGGTGGATCTTGCACCATCGAAACTAAACTACAATGGAAGGGTTTTTCCAAAACCCTAACGAAAACCTTGGCTCCAAGAGCACTCCAAAGAGATCAATCCAAAAACATAATGCAAAAGTGGAGCGCTACCCCTCCTTTTATCATTTTTCCATGCCTTCTAGAACTTTCCCCTTTTTGATTAAATAAAATATGACCCTTATTCCCCTTTTACTTTTTACTTTAAGATTAAAAGTCACTTTTGATAATGTTTAAGTAACTTAGTAATCTAAAATTACTTTATTTCATTTTTTCTTAATGTCACTTTAAAAACATAACATCTCATAACTAAGTGACATTAAATAACCCATTTGACTCCATTTTTCTCCACTGACAAGCCACATAAGTCATTGACACTACAGAGTAGGGAAATCCAAAAAAGGGGACATGACACTAGCATGAAAAAAGAGGCATTTTCTGCACAACTCAGCCATGGAAGACTACCATAGTTCAATTCAAGCCTACAAACTGAGGCAACTCTGATACCACAATTGGAACGCACAGATAAGATAAGCATGGATTGCATTAATTCATATATATGATAATGTATAAATACAGTGATGTTGATGCTTGGATTTTGTATAACATTTGATGTTGATGCTTGATTTGTATTCCAAGATGTCTCTTAGACTCTCTAAGATTGTTACAATCACTTGACCTTCCATATTCCGTTAAGTGAGGAATATCATAACCCTAAGCAGATTAGGTTTCTGATAGTAGCCTTATATCTAAAATAATATAATGCTAATGCCTCAACGTCTCCCCCATATTAGTTATCGAGCACCTCACTACTCTCGGTGGAATAATGTAGCATTATCTATCAGAATATAACGCTTAACGATAAACATCTCCCCATACCCCGCTGCAGCACCTCATGAAGGTCTAAGTATAATGAGTAGAGCGTAGAAAAGCTCAAGGTAATGGCACATGGCAACATAAACACAATGACACTCCTTGTTCCATCATATTTCCCTTCCACATGTAAGATCACATGCATCGAGATTGTCACAATGGTAGCACTCTGAATAAATAGAGACTTGTTAAAACACTAGACGATCAAAGTTAATTCTATTTTTAGTGTTTTAGTTAATTCCAAATATCTTGTTTTTCAATGATCTAGCTTTCGAGGAATATTCGTTATCCTGGTCCTGGACTATGACCTAAAATCGCTTCGCTAATAAGAGCCTATCTTCCTCGCATCGAAGGAAACAAGTTAATGACCCAAGATTCCTAGAGGCATCTAGCAAGAGTAAATGCTTGCCCCCTTGCAAACTTACACTCAATGAGTTATTCCGCGATGGTTAGTTGGAAATAATGGAATTAGTTGTGGTGGTTATATTGTCATTGGAACCGTAAGAAGTTATTGTTGGAATAATGTTTGAATTGGTTGTATGGTGTTTTATCTATTATTAGAATCCTAGATCCACAATTCATGGATCTAAAGAATTCTACTAATCGTATAAATATGTAACTTGTGTGAAGTTATGATATACGAAAACGTATTTGGCAAGAAATGCCTTCTTCATCTTCTAATTTGCACGAAATCAGACGTTTAACCTCTACAAGATGGCCAGGAATATGTGAGAGATTGGGAGTTGATACTTTGTACATAGATTAATATAGGCTTGTGTGAGTGAATTATATTTGTGAGTGTGAGTATTAATTTTCTATGTGTTTTGAGTGAAGTAATTTTACTGTGAGGGTTAATTTTTTGCTTGCCATCAATAAAAAGGAGTCATGTGTTTGAACGGTAAAATCCCTACTTGATACTCCACGCGAATACGATGAGAATATAACACTGGTTGTGGTTGCACATGATCTGGTCGATGAAGTAAAGGAATCTGAGTGCATGCACAGATAGTTATGGAGTCCATTCAAAGCATTGTTCCCGAGGACATTTGAAATTTGTTCATGGAAGCTCAATAGTTAAAAGATTTCCAACGTTGGATGGGTGATGAAAATAACAAATTTATCACTGCATTGGGGATTGCAAATTTTATTGAGTGGTGCAAAATATGTAGAAGTAAAAGCTATGTTTATGTATATTACATTTGGCAAAGTTAATTAATGCACAATCACAAAGAACAAGCCAATTATCTAACAAACTAATATAATTAAGTCAGTGGTTCTTGACAAGCTGCAGTGTCAAGAGAATTGATCGTTGATTTAGTTATTTCTAAGTGTGTTATATGTTGATGTGATCTATCATGTTCGAGCATGAAGCTAGTTGTTATTAATATGGTCGTTGATGTGACGCCGCGTCTGGAGAGTCAGCTGAGTAGGTTATTTTGGCAAGGTCAAGTTGTGGCAATTGGATCAAGTTGAAGATATTATGGTATTTAGAATGCCATCGATATCAATCGTGAATATCGGAGGGCTTGGTAGCAGCCTTATTAGAATGATTCTCAAGATCGGATTGTCCTTCGTGAGGTCAAGAAGCATCGACCCACAAGTACGTCACAATGATGGTCACCGTTATTATGGTAGCCGCGGGAGGTATTTACCTCTACATGAACCACCGGTAATAGAAGACTCGGGAAGCAAGAGAAATCCCAATGAATTGGCTAATAACCCTAGAAGTCTTGGTCGCCAAGAATATAATTTATATTTAGGCTATTAGCCTCCAAGAGAAGAAGTCGCCGTAATTCAATAATATATTGAATGCATTACCCACCCGGCGAGAAGCTTCCATTTCCAGAACCGCGCAGGGATTACTATAAATACAGTGGCTTCATCCGGTCACATCTCGATCACAGCTCTTTCCCAAATATGACCGCAGCTCCTACCGGTACAGTTTGGAGGAGGGTTGCAGGTACCGCTAGTGAGCAACAAGCTCTCAAGATTTGGCTTTGATATCTCTTTGCTAGGGTTTGGACTATCCGATCGAAGCTTTTGTGATGCGCTATCCTAGAGGATGCTACCGCTTCTTTGGTCGGGTTATCTAGACTAGGGTTTGCTTCCTGAGGAATTCTCAGTCAAGGTTAAGGTGCTCTGAGGGAGGCTTTGGCCTAGACAATGCAGTAGACGAGGGTATCGTCGTGGTAAAAATGAGCACACCATCTTATATATTCTAACAAAGTTATGGGCCCACACCCTTCAGTCAACCTAAAAACACTGGAAGGAAACATAGCCGCCTAGATATCGAGCCTGCTGAGGAACTAGGGTTACTAGATACCTAAAAGCACTGGAATCAGGGTTACTACAGAGCACTCCCCGGCAGAAACCCTAAAACCTCTTGTTGAGGCACACCTTAAGTGACTAGATTGACCTAACTTCCGTGATAGATCGCTAAGGCCATAGCTCCAACGATCTCCTTCGGTACACTCAAGGGCCAAGACGTGAAGTTTGGATTTCTCGGGTCAAATCTAGGGTTTGACCAAGTCAAGCAAGCTATGACAAACTCATGAAATCCGAGAAGCTAGTTGTTTCCAACTTCAGAGCATGGATTGACCTCATCCTTGCTAAGAATAAAGTAAGTTGGCTATCGGTGGAAAGGAAAGATCGTAGCTTATTCAAAGAAGGAGAAGAGAAGGAACCGCATCGTTGTTTATGGAGAAATTCAAGACGTTGACATTAATGCCATGAGTATCATAGTGATCCTATAAAAGACCACTTGATAATCTACATCTCTCCCATCTTGACTCATCAAGAAGATGTATGATGCTCCCAACTAATCTCTTCTCAGTCAAAACATTGGACAAGTTATGAGTCCTAAGAATGAACTTCGCGGACATGATGATGATGAATGATGACGACATCATAACATCCTACTTTGTAAGGATTCCCCAAAATTTAAGAGATCAACTACAAGCTATTGAAGAGATCATCAGAAAAGGAATTGGTGAACATAGTACTCAATGGTCTCTCCCAAGACATGGGATGCATTTCAATGGAAGCATGCACACAAGGAAGGAGTACCTGACATTTGAAGAACTTTGGACTTATTGTGCTCAAGAAGAATCAAGGATCAATGCAAAAGAGAAACCTCAAAAGAAGTACTACGATCAAGCCTTCACAACAATATTCAAGAACTTCAAGAATAAAAGGAAGTTTGGTTCAAGGAGGAAGCCAACCAAGAGAAAGATATTTCAGAAAATACAATGCTTCAACCGTCGGCGGTATGGTCACTACAGAATCCTGTCCCGAAAGCTAAAGAAAAGGAAGAAACACGAAGCATCAATCGTCGAAGAAAAGGAACCGAATAAAGAAGACTAAGCAGATGGAAGAGATTTCTTCTACTAAAGTTGGTAACAACACTCTTCTTTATTCCCTGTGATATTATCTTGCTTGAATCGTTTTTGTACATATCTTGTATATCTATCCTTGGTAGATACCGTGTTCCAAGAAGAACTACACCTATGGAAAGGAACAACAAAGATAAGAATGAATATCATTAGATAATACATATGAAAGGATGAAATACAAATCATGGAAGCTACTACAAGATAAGAATAACCAATCCTGAAGAAACTTCAGGCTGTGGAAGACATCAAGAGAAATTGGAAGACTTATGAAGACAACAAGACTAAGCATAGGACTTTGTTTGATAAAGAAATCCAATTATATATCGCGTACATTTTCAATAAGGTTGCAGATTGAAGTGTGGACTCTATTATATATATTGTAGAAGATAACAAGGACAAAGATGTATACGGACTGCACAAGGGGAGCAGATTATATACACTCTTACATGAAGCAAGGATTAGGAGGGATAATCCTAAATAATATGATCGATTGAAGATGATGAAAATATATATATCCATTGGTATCTATAGAAAAGACAAGATGCGGTTCAAATTAACCACAAGCAGAAGAAGAGAAGCCTTAGCATTCTCGGGTTGACCATCTAGATCTCAGAAACCCATGATGAATGGAAGAAGTGGAATTCTAGAGCATGGAATCCAAGAAACTCCATGAACCTAAAAAGCAAAGAAGAACATGAAGATTCCGCAATCAACTGGCCAATACTACCGATATGAACTCACCAAAGGAAAATCAAGCGTAAGAATCCTGATGAAGGACAAGCATGGAAGACTTATAAACTAAAGTATTGCGAGATCCAACCATAGGTTCTCTCAGATGGAGAAGACTATGATGATTGATTGTCCAGCATTACCGTGACGATTCTATATAAGTCATTATATCATCCGCAAACATCCATGAGCCGTAATTCTACATCGATGAATGCAAAGAATGTTCTCCAAAAGTAATTGAGTAAAGAGCGCATGCATAGCAGTCTCAAGACTTTGAAGCTTACCAGAAAGATACTCATGTATGGCAAACAAGAAGAAGACAACTTGGCTGAGAACCTCCAAAGGCACGCTAGTGCCGTTGGTGAAGATTTCCTATAACATCAAGATGACTACTCAGAAGACGATCTCATGATGACAGAAGAAGTACCACATGGATATGTTCCATTTGCTAACCATGATATACTCTCATTGTTCACATCTACAAGAAGCCTTCATGTTGTTCCGTAGACTACAATATAAGCATTACACTACCCATGATGAAGTCCAGAAGAAGAAAATGATTTCTCCAATACATATATCTCCACAGATGAGCGATAAGCATACATTTTGGTAAAGCCTTTATCCAAGATGAAAGGACATGCATACTCGCTGGGAGCTCGCGGAAATAACTCTATTAACCGGAAATGAAGACTCTCCAAGCCGCATAGCTGGGCCGCAAACATTTTTTTTGTGATTGAAATAACTCTCCAAATAGGAGGGAGCATTATCTTGTAATAGTCCGTGATTGGACAGATTCTTTCTTGTTCGGATAGTGGATTGAGATTTTTGACGGGTAGTGGCTTCCCATTGTAGTTACCATGGGAGGCGTGATCGATTGCCGATGTATCATAGACATCACTTCCCCATTTATGGGGAGTGGTCTAGACATTCATTCTTCTTGGCATTCACTCGAGTAGTGGTCAAGTAGAATGGTCACTACGGGCGCCATTCTTTCAAGTTCACGTTGGTGAGCTTCAAGAATCACCGCTTGGAGGTTGATGGTGACAGACATTCCTTCGAGGCACTCCATTCTCCTGGTTGCACTTTTTTTTAGTGCCTGAGGAATGGCCTAGGGTGGGAAATGGTCCCACGCTTACTCCTCGAGGGAAGACTCATCTTCCGTGCTACAATCTTGTTTAATGCCTGAGGAATGGCCCAGGGTGGTGAGTAGTCTAGGCTCAGCAATCGTGGACAATTATTCCTCGAGGGCATCTTTTATTCATTCCTTCTAGGTTACACCTTGTTTAGTGTCTGAGGATGGCCCAGGTGGGGAATAGTCCAGACGCTTCATTCTTAGGGCGCATCTATATTCTCCAGTTACACTTTGTTTAGTGCTCCGGAGGAATGGCCCAGGGTAAGAATGGTCCAAGCATTTCTCAAAGGCAAACTCATTCTCTCCAGGTTACACTCTCCTTGTTTAGGCTTCCGAAGAACATGGTAGGAAATGGTCTAGGTTCAGAAATAAAAACAATCCTTCTTCCTTGGTTGAGAAGAATGGGCAGATAGCCTATTATTGATATTCTATGTTGAGGGGCAGACATTCTTTCTCGCATCTCGGGCTGCATGTGAGGAAAGATTGGCTCCAGGGATGATTATTATTGATATCTCTATATTGAGGGCAAGTACATTCTTTCAGATATCACTGATGTGAGTGAAAGATTGGGCCCATGATGATTGTTGTTTATATTATATACTAAGGGCAGACACTCATTCAGATCTCATAGACGCGGAGTGAAACATTGGCCCAGATGTTTCAGCTTTTATCATAACATTGTTTCTATGCGTGATGAAGACTATCAGGCGCATATTCTTTCCGTGATTCCCGCCGACGTGAGTGAAAGATTTGGCCCAGATGATACAGCTTTTATCATAACATTGTTTCTATGCGTGATGCTCTCGATGTTTGTTATGAAGACTATATGACAAGAGATGAACCATCAGTGGTGAATATGTTCTATGTTTCACTATTGCTGATCAAGTACTTGTGTGTTACTTGATGTGGTAGCTAACCACTGGATTGTAGTTGTGTACTACGGGAATAGACACAGGTGTGTTCTATAAATTGATATTGTACCAATTGTCATAGGAGATTATCCAGTCGGATAATAATGACAGGTGCTCGTGGTGCTAGTTGTATGGTTTGTTGTGCTCAAGACCATTCTATTGTTGTACTAATTGCCTTGAAGAGGGTTGCAGGTGCAGCTGCAGCAACAACAAGTTTCAGTATTTGGATCAGCTTTTTGTGATGCGCTATCCTTGGGTAGAGATGCGCTGCTCTTTGGTTGGCTATCTAGCCTAGGGTTTGCTTCCGGAGGAATTCTCAGGTCAAGGTTAAGGTGCTCGGAGGGAGGCTTCGGCTTATGGTTGGGAGACGAGGGTATCGTCGTGGTAAAACGAGCACACCATCTTATATATTCTAACAGTCACAAGCGTTTGTAATTTAAATGAGTCAAATGGGAAGCTCGAAAGTGTGGTGAAGAAAATAGTGGAAATCGTGAGATTGCAGAGTGGGTGTAAGTGCTAATGAAGACCAAATCAGACAAATAACCACACAAAAATTAGTATTGTAATTTGTGATTTAGTATTGTAAGTTTTGTAATGTAGAGTTTACCTCTAAGTGTGTTGTGTATTGTAGAAAACTAATTTCTCCATTAAATAGGGGAGTTGGAATAATGTAAAAATTAATTGTAATAGGTTCTCATTAAAACCTCAAGAAGTTATTATTGAAATAAGGTTGTGAATTAGTTGTAGGATGTCTTATCTATTATTAAACAACCGAGTTATGATAGATTTTGCCACTAAAAAAAATAAAAACTCCATTGTCCATCTTAACCCTCCCAAATCACTTCATATGAACATGATATATATATTGTATACTATTTTAGATCACCTTATATCTACACTTTCTCATCATGATTTTCCAGATTGTACGTTTTGGACACCGATTGCTCAGTTGTTTAAGTTTTCGTGTAGTGTGAGACACTGCAACGTTTTGGATTTGTGATAAGTTTTTAACTACAGATACGTTCTCGCTTTTATGCTTTCCGATATTTGCCACCAATTCAACTCTCCTATAATCGCGGTGTTCTCTTTAGATTCCACAAATATCCCATTTACATATTTGGTAAAAAATTTAATTTACATTTTTTCGATCCAACAATTTTAAATATGTAAGCAAGCATACTTCAAAAAAATCCATTAAATTACTAAAACAATAATTTTAATTAATGCATCACCACATAGTATTCACGAGCGGACTCCATATTTATTGAAAAAATATTATGAACATCTAAGTGCAGTTTACTATGATTTATTGAAAAAACAACACTACGAAACATATGAGTGAAGTTTACTATCGTTTATTGAAAAACAATATGAAATAGATCGCTCTCGATTCATTTTAATTTTGAGATAATTAGAACATTCCAATTAAATTGGAAGTATGATTTTAGTTTAATTTAATTTTTAATAACTATAAAGTTATATATATATATATATTTTATTAAATTTATAAAATATATATTTTTAAATATTAATTAATTATTATTATTTATTTATTTTTATATATAATTAGTAAAAAAATGTTTTGATTTAATTTTTTTATTATAATTGTTTATTTAAATGCATTTATAAAAATTAAAAAACCATTAATATAATATATATATATATTTAATGGGTAAATTTTTTTATAAAAAAACATTAATATAATATATTTTTGTGAATGGAATTTATAAAAACCATTAGTATAATATATTTGTGTGCATTAGTTTAAACCTTTAAGAAATGACACTACAATATCATATCAATAATTGATTGTTTGTCATTGTGATTTGCATACTTTGAAAAAATGCGTTCATAAAAATTACAAAAGTTATTAATATTATATATATATATAATGGGTAAAAAATTTATAAAAAAATATTAATATAATATATTTTTGTAAATGGAATTTATAAAAATCATTAATATAATATATTTTTGTGTAGTAGTTTAAACCTACACTACAATATTATATCAATAATGGATCGATTGTAATTGTAATTTGCATATTTAGAAATGTGATTAAGTTTGATTATAAATGGTTAACTATATATATTTGAGTTATTATTCAGAAATAGATTTTAAACAATAAAAAAATCATTTCTTAGAAGAGTTTAGTGAAATTGATTATGAGTTATTATTATTATTTTTAAAAAACTTGTGATTTTATGGGAAAATAATTATTATAATTAAAATAGCAACAAACATATTTTAAGTAAATATTTTTATTAGTGTTTGTAAACAATAACATAGTTATTTATGATGATGATTACTTCTTTGATAAGTAATTTAGTCAATTCTCCCTAGCTGATTAGGTTAAGGTGTGGGTTTAGTTTGCGGGGCTACTTGAGTTCAATACCCTTGAGGAGACACCCAAAAATCCAACCATATTAAGGTTGGGTTGTGGTTTCTTAGCCAATGGTTGAAATGTTAGCCTACAAGTGATAGACATTTCTAACAAACAAAAAAAATCAAGTAATTTGGAAATTTATTATTATTATTATTATTATTATAGGTTAATAAGTCATAAAGATTATGTTTATTAAAATTGTTTTGGCAACCCAGGATGGGGTGACACGCGGTAGCTCCACGACACCTGGCTCAACACTAAGCCATAACATAAATGTTGATGGTCGCCACCCTCCTGCCCTGCATTTACGATGGTAGACGGCCATAACAGTCGATATACGATGGAGGGACACCTCCCTCGCGCGAACACTCTCGCTCACAGCGCACTCAGCATGCCAGCGTTTATGGATAGCCAGGTGACTCCGGCCTTTGGCAATTTGTTTTTTCCGAGCGCCAAGACAGAGGTGGTCTTCTCTCGCTTCGGCTCTCCCCTTCGTCTGGGAGCTTTGGTGCAACTCTGCTCTCATCTCGCTGCATCCTCACTGTATTGTTATATATTCCTTGGTAATTATGACCAGGAAGCGGGGTAGGCCTTGTCGTGGTTCGGCCTGGTACACCCACAAAGCGCAGCGGCAAAGGAAGGAGAAGCTGGAACACGCTCTGACGTTGGCGACCTCCATCCTTCGAAAGAAGGCTCGAGCTGACCAATTGGCTCTGCATGCCATCATTGCGGAGACTGGGGCTGGATGTAGTAGCGAAACCACGGCAATTAAGTCTGAAAACAGGCCGGAGGATGGTGTTGCGGATGCGTTCCCCACCTGTTACGTGGAAGAAATATCGTTCACAGAGGAATTGGCGACCACCCTGGAACCCCAAGCCATGGAGGCGAACCACCAGGAGAGAAGCGGTCCAAAATTTGAACTGACAGATGACATCCCTGGGTGCATTGTCGAGGAAATTTCGTGGCCGGGTGACCACAGCCCCACCAGCCATGCTATGCAAGCAACGTTCGAGGAGGAAATTCGGGACAAAGCTGGAGATGAAGAGAACGCTGACGAGAACAGCCCAGTGAGGAAGGAGGAAGCGACTGGTGCAGAACTGATGGAGCTCGAAACAAGAGATAGAGCGACCGTGGAAATGAGGGAAGTAATCCTCGACGACGCGGGTAATGGCTTGCATGGTACTTTCCTCTGTGTAGAGCATCTGGCTCTGGTGTTCGAACTCCGAGGCCACATGGCAGACTTGGAGCACAAAGCCCTTCTCATGGGTCAGCGTCTGGACCTGCTCCTCGACGCGTACTCCAATGCTCCAACAAAGAGGAAGTGCCCTCTCTGTGCGCAGACATTCGCCATCCCAGCTGGGTCCACGCGACAGACAAGCAAGGGCGACGGGTCACTGGGTATCTAGGTCTTCTATGTTATTTCGTTTCTTTGTTTTATCTTGCTATTGTTACATGTTCACTTGGACTATAGCCATCTGTCCTGGTTTCCTCCGGGCAAGACAGAGGGCAAAACAGTTCTCCAAACCATGCTGGTTTCCGGTAAAATGACAACATTTTTGGTGGCTTAGACCTATATCTCTGTAAATTTTGTCAAGGTTTCTTCGCTAACTTAATATAGCAGGTTCCACCTTTTTTTATTTAAAAAAAATAAAATTGTTTTGGCAATTAAACCTAATATTTTTTGCTTATAATAATATAATTATTTTTCTTCTTTAAATTAATAAAAAAAAAATGATTTTTATTTTCTGTTAAAAACTAATTATTTTTTTCATGGTATATCATATTTTGCTTATTCTAATTTCATTACATCAGTCCACATATTTCTTATTAAATTTAGTTATGATAGTAATTTTGATAATATTATATTTCCAAGGACAACCCCCTCCACTATCCCCATTATTTTCTTGTATGTTATTTATATTATTGAAAATTAAAAATATTGGAAATTGATTAAAATATTTCTCTTTTCATCTTAATGAAAAATGTGTAATGATGAGGAAAAACATTTTAAAAGTGCATAATCAATGAAGAATGTTTGATAATAGGAGTGAAAGTCCAACTCAAACAACATGGTTATTGTTATTCCTTCATATACCACTCTATTACTAATTGGCTAAACTTTTTTTACCAAATTGTAAGAGAAAGCGATAAACATGACCATATTACTTTCATTGGTCTTTTGATAACTTGTTCTCATGAATGAAGAGACATAGATAAACATGACCATATTTATTTTTTTTAAGTAAAAAAGGGT
>SNQJ01S0016010.1:57742-69351 GCA_010110895.2 Picea sitchensis
TCTTCTCTCATGGATTAGTGTAGGAAGCTTATTCTCCACCTCTTCTTCCTTTCATTTGGTATGGGAGCTCAATCACATCAGATCGAGAGTGTTAGGGATATTTTTCTTTTAATTATCTAATCTTGGTTTGAGTGGGAGCATGCATAGAAGGAAATATTGTGGTAGGGAATGGTGAGAACATGTAGATTATAAATGGAGAGTTTTAATGACACTAACTTTGAGCTATGGAAGCTCAAGATGGAGGATCTTCTTGTAGATCAAGATCTATGGGTTGCAATATCTAGAACCAATCTTGCTAGTATGAAATATAAAGAGTGGGAGGCGTTCACGAGAAAGACAAGAAGCCTTATCAGGTTCTGTTTGGACGATTCAGTATTATTGAATGTTTTTGAAGAAAAAGTTGCAACAACTCTCTAAAAGAAGTTGGGGAATTTGTATCAGACTAAATCCTTGGTTAATAGTATTTTTTGTGGAAAAAATTGTTCACTTTGAGAATGGGTGATGGTGATTATGTAGCCAAGAACCTAAATGCATTTAATACTAGTGCGACCTAGTTGATCTTGGTTGGAGTGAAGATGGATGAAAAGGATTGTTGTATGCCCCTCTTGTGTTATGTACTAAATTCATGGGACAACTTGGTGATGGCCATTAGAAGCACTGTAAAGACATTGTGCTTGATGAAGTTGTAGTTGATTTACTCTTGGAGAAGGTGAGGCGAAAACCTGCTTCAAACTAGACATTATTTATTATTCAACAAATTAACAAAACACTTCCCTCAACTTATCTCAATTGTAGATTCGTCCATCGAATGAACATGGAGCAAAACCAACTGTTGACTTTTCTCCATGTCCGTTAGATGCCCCAAATATGCAATCAAGATAAGGAAACCTCATCACATCATAGCCAACACATTGTAATGAAATGAAATGAACTGCATGCAAACTCTGTTAACACGCACCTACTCACTCACCGTGGTTGAGACCACAATTACACGGTGGATTATGAACTCTCACAGATTGAGAGGAATGTATGTATCACACTTGTGAATATCTAGATTCCCACTTCCACATATACATAGTCTGAACCAAGGACATGTCCTCAAAATGGTTATCGAAGAAAAGGTATGGGATTTATTAAATTTTACCTCCCAAAATTAAAAAAAAAAATCAATTTCATTATAGCAATTTGTTTTCATACAAATCCTTTATAGCTTTTGGAAGAGGACAGGGTCCTAACAATCCGTGTTGCAAAAATATTCGTCGACGAGGAATCAAGTCCATTTCATTTCTACTGTGAGGAAACATACTTACAGCAATGTAATTTTGTTGTTAGAAAAACGAAACACACAAACCATCATCTGCCTATCCACGTATTCTATAAAGATCTTGCATTAATAATTTAACCACAATAGTTAACCTTGACATTTATAGTTTCCCTCCCGCATGTGATGAGCTCAAGAGTCAATATTACGAAGGTTTCATTCCAGAATCCTCGAAAAATTGATGATAGCTTGCTTGTTAATGAGTCCAAAGGATCTTCGTTAGCTATTCCCTTAATCTTGAACTGCACTACAAGGAGAACACTCATCGACCAAATAGATTGTATAAAGAACCATTGAGCTAAGTTCTTTTGAAACATTTTAGAATGGCATAGCAATATCAAAGTCTGTAATTGCAATTAGAATTATATTTTTGATAAGATGATGATAAGATCAAAAGAATTTATATGTTGAAATCCAACCAAAACAATAAAAAAATGAATAATTTAATTCAACAATAGACACTGCTTTAATTTGTTGACCTACTGTCTAATTGTTCAAAACATTTGTAACTCGACACGATGATCATAGGTTTCTTTGGCTTTGATGACACTTCTAACCCCTTCTTGTCCCACAAGAGCAATGGAAGCTCTTCATCAATAGCAATATGATGACCACAGGTTTCTCTGTCCAAGTGGTTGAATAACCCCTCGCTCCTAGGTGTTGTAGATCTCCTTAGAACTCTTCCATGGTACATTCACATTATTTTTTCCCATATCAGGCATATAGACCTCATAATAGAACCAATGATATTGTGGGAAACAATATTAACAATTGATTATATGACCAACACCGAAATGGTTTTGCAATCAATAACCTTCAATAATGATTCTCCTTGTCAAATGACGTGGTATACCTAGTTTGGGGTCTATAAGACTCTAGTTATACATATTTGTTAGGTTTTAATAATGTGTCTCATTGTTTTCTTCCAAATTCCATTTTGACACTCACATCTATCTTCATATTTAAGACGTGTTAGGGTTATGTATATATGATGTGGGAAGTTGTTGGGTTGTTATATTCTTTGTTGTGAAAGTCTAGTTGAGGTGGATCGACTGACAGTCGAAGTCGAAGGAATCGACAACAAGTTAAAGTTCGATGTGGTTCGACTAGGTAAATTTGAATTCGGAGACATCGATGACAAGTCGAAGAGGTCAACCGACAAGAGGTCGACAGACAGGTGTGTGGCAACCGACTAAAGATTGAATGCAGGTCGACTAGTAATCCGACTTGGTAGTCGACTCTAACAAAATCCCAAGATTCATGGGATTTGTAGCCAATGATCTGCGTGGATCTATAACCAGTTTTGGGCGCCTTTTCTTTAGGTTTTTTTCTACTATAAATCCTATAAAGAAGGTGTGTTGTAATGCTATAATGGATGATGAATGGCTAATCACCAATGATGTAATCGTAGAGGTTGTTGGTCATGAAGATGTAAGCCAAATTGGATATAGGGTTCTTCTTGTGTAAATCAAGAAGGTATGATGTCAATTGCGTCTTAGGTGTGGACCAAGGTTAGGCGTGTAACCTTTTATTCTGAATGAATAAGACAACAAGAGAGAAAAACACTCAAGGAATGTTGGTTTTCTCGGTTTTGGTTTCCAAGGTCAAATCTCTGTATACTGTGTGTTTGTTTTGTCATTTAATTTCTTGTCTAAATCTTTCTTCCTCTCTTATGTTAGGTTTAGCATGGAAGTGTTTCTCATTTCCTAACATCTGTGTGTTTGTTGTGTCATTTACTTTCTTGTTTAAATCTTTCTTCCTCTCTTCTGCTAGGTTTAGCATGGAAGTGTTTCTCATTTCCTAACATGTGGTATCGGAGCTTGGTTTAACAACCTTGGATCTTAGTTAAACCCTAGGTTTAGTAAGAGTCGTAAGTCATAAATATTTAAAGATTGTGTTAAAGAATGGCGAGTAACTCAAGAATAGAGATCGAAAAATTCAATGGCTAGAATTTTGAGCCTTGGAAGCTTAAAATTGAAGATCTCCTTGTAGATCGAGAACAATGGACAACAAATATGTCTAGGTACCATGCCAACAGGTATGTCGACAAAAGAATGGGAGAAACTCGAGAGAAGAGCAAGGAGTAGGATTCGACTTTGTTTTGCAGATTCAGTACTGTTGAATGTCTCAGGTGAAGATTCGACCAAGAAACTTTGGGACAAGTTGGAGAGTTTGTACCAGTCAAAATACTTGGTAAATAAGTTGTTTCTCATAAAGAAACTATATCTTATGAGGATGAGTGAGGGCAGTTCATTGACTGAGAGTTTAAATGTGTTTAATACCATTATAAGCCATTTAACTTATGTGGATATTAAAATCACTAAAGAGGAGAAATGTATCAGCCTATTATGTTCTTTGCCATACTCCTGAGATAGCTTATTCATGGTTATAGGGAGTAACACAACCACATTTGCGTTAGAAGACGTGGTTTCATCTCTAATGTCAGAAGAAATGAGAAGGAAGAACATCGAAGGATCGACCAAAGACGCATTAGTGGTGATAGGTCGACCGATTGACAAAGATAAAGGCAAATTCTCCGGTAGAAAGTCTAATTCAAAGGGTAGATCTAAATCCCCTGTTCAGTCGACAAGACGATGCTGGAAATGCAGTAAAGCTGGGCATTACAAAAATGACTGCAAGTCGAAGGCAGTGGAATTCAGTACAGGATCCGATGAGAAACAATCAACTAAGAGAAAGATGACTCCAGATAAGGGAGGCGATGTCTATTTGGTGTTGACCAGTACACAGTCGGATCAAGATGTTTGGTTGATCGACTCAGGAGCATCCTATCATATGACACCACATAGAGAATGGTTATGCAAATATGAACAATATGAAGGAGGAGACGTGTTCTTGGGGGATGAATGGACAACCAAAATTGTCGAATCAGGAAGAGTTTGATTGATACTGTAGGATGGGAGGAGTAGAACCCTTCGAGGTATGCTACACATTTCGGGTTTGGTAAGAAACCCGATATCTGTTAGCAATATGAGTGGTGTAGGGGTGAACACTCTATTTCAGAAGGATTTGTGCAAGATGTTTAGAGGTGTGATGGTATTAATGAAAGGAGTTCATATTGGAACCCTATACAAGTTACTAGTGAGTGTCAACTCAACTGGATGCAACAACATCGTTGTTCTTGAATTCGACTCGACTTCGACTCGAATCGACTCGACTTGGGCTGAGTCGATTCAAATCGACTCGACAAGTCATCATAAATTCAACCTGACCATGCTATGACATGAGAGGATGGGACACATAGGAGAAAAAGGACTTCTAGCTATGCATAACAAAGGTATGGTTGAAGATTTTCCTGAATGTAATTTAGAAGTCGACTTTTGTGAACATTGTATATATGGAAAACAAAGTTGGGTGAGGTTCCCTTATGGGGCGACAAGGGAAAATGGGATTCTAGATTTGGTTCATAGTGATGTGTTTGGCCCTGTCTCAATGCCTTCACTTGGTGGAACCCTATATTATGTCTCCTTCATAGATGATTTTTCTAGGAAGACATGGATATATTTCCTGAGGAAGAAATCAAAGGTTTTCAAGAAATTAAAAGAGTTTAAATCTCTTGTAGAAAACCAGACATATAAGAATATTAAGGTGTTGAGAGCTGACAACGGTGGTGAATTCTGTGGAAAAGAATTTGATTAGTTCTACAAGCACTGTGGCATATCATGCTAAAATACCACACCATACACCCCACAACAAAATGGAGTTGCTGAGAGAATAAACAAAACATTAACGGACAAGGCAAGGAGCATGCTCAGTGGTGTTGGGCTCGCACAAGAATTCTAGGCGGAGGCAATCGACACTGCATAATACCTATTGAATATGTCTCCTTCGTTGGCGCTAGTCAACACTACTCCACATGAGGTATGGTCAGGTAAAAAGCCTTTGGTTTCACATCTTAAAGTATTTTGCTGTGATACATTTATGCATGTTCCCAAGGAAAAGAGGAGCAGGTTGGACAAGAAGGTAGTCAAGTGTAATTTCATTGGACACAAAGAAGGAATGAAAGGACATAATCTTTAGGATCCTGCATCAAGGAAAAAAATGTACAGTTGAGATGTGGTCTTCAGAGAAATCAGAAGTAAATCCGAGCTTGAAGAAATTGTTTAGACAGAGAATAATCCAGAGAAGGTGTGGTTTGAACTGAGGAGCGAAGAAGATGATTCAGATGAGTCAACTGAATCAAAAAGAGAGGTGGACCAATCGACCCTGGTTGTAAGGAGGTCAAAACGACTAAGAAAACTAGTCGAAAGGTATAGTCAACCCGACTTTCGTTTCACATTTGTGTTGATTGCCACTGACAATGAGCCCAAGTCGATTGGGGAGGAAATCGACTTAGCAGAGGGAAAAATATGGAAGGACGCCATGGTCAAAGAGATGGAATCCTTGCACAAGAATGAGACATGGGACTTAGTAAAATTACCTAGTGGAAGAAAGCATGTCGGTAGCAAATAAACATTCAAGAAGAAGATGGACGCAATAGGTCAAGACGAGAAATTCAAAGCCCGTTTGGTAGCGAAACGATATTCCCAAGTTGAAGGAGTCGACTTCAGTGAGATTTTTTTCCCCGTCGCAAAATCAACTTTTAGGGTACTAATGCCTCTGGCTGCAACATTTGATCTAGAAATAGAACAGATGGATGTGAAGATAATGTTCCTACACGGGGATTTGGAAGAGGAAATCTACATGAAACCATCTGAAGGATTTGTAGTAAAGGGCAATAAATATTTGGTGTGCAAACTTAAAAGATACCTTTATGTTCTAAATCAATCACCAAGGATGTGGTACAAAAAGTTCGACAAATACATCCTTAGTTTGGGGTTTGTGAAAAGCAAAGTTGATCACTTCATATATTCCAAAGAAGAAGGTGGGCATTTCATATACATAGCATTGTATGTCGATGACATGTTGTTGATTGGAAAAAGCATGAATGCAATAAGGAGGTGAAGAAATAACTATCCTCTAAGTTCGACATGAAAGATCTCGATGCAACGAACTTCATTATGGGAATGGATATTAAGAGAGATTGAGAAGCTAGAAAGATCTGGTTGAACCAGATGAAGTATATTGGAACAATCTTGAAACGTTTCAACATGCAGGATTGCAAACCTGTGAAGGTGCCAATTCTTGTGGGAGCAAGGCTAACTATTGAACAGTTTCCAAGGACACATGAGGAAATAAAGGACATGGCACATGTTCCCTATGCAAGTGTTGTTGGTAGTTCAATGTATGTGATGGTATGCACTCGACCAAGCATTTCCCATGCATTGGGAGCGTTGAGTAGATACATGTCGACACTTGGGAAGGAGCACTGAACAATTGTCCAGAGAGTATTTAGGTATTTGTGTGGCACAAAAGATTACAGTATTTGCTACCAAGGAAAACCTAGAGGTGACAGTGAATTAAATGTACATGGCTTTGTCGATGCTGACTGGGCCAGAGATCTGGATCGACGGAGGTCGACCAATGGATACGTGTTCAAAATGTTTGGTGGAGCAATCAGTTGGATGAGTAAGTCACAGGCGATCATAGCCCTGTCAACAATAGAAGCTAAATACATGGAAGCCACTCATGGAAGGAAAGAAGCAATATGTCTGCAAAGGCTGTGTTCAGGAATCAGGTTTGAGTAGAGAGCTATGAAGATAATTAGCGACGATCAAAGCGCAATATTTCTACCAAAGAACCCAACTTATTATTCTAAGACTAAGCACATTGTTGTATAATACCATTTCGTGAGAGAGGAAAGCAACAAGATGTTGGTGGAGAAAGTAGACACGTTGGAAAACATAATAGACTCTTTGACCAAGTCTATGAGTGCTATGGAGTTCTCTTGGTGGAGAGAGGTAATGGGCATTGTTGCCCTGGGTCTATGAACAAGAGTTCATAGGTCTCCTAGTTTCAACAAAGAAAACAACAAGTGGGAGAATGTTGGGTTGTTATATTCTTTGCAGTGCAAGTCTATTCAAGGTGGATCGACTGACACTCGAAGTCAAAGGAATCAACAACAAGTCGAAGAGGTCAACCGAAAAGAGGTCGACAAGAGAGTGTGTGGCAACCGACTGAAGACCAAATGAAGGTCAACTAGTAATCGACTGGTAATCCGACTTGGTAGTCGAGTGTAACAGAATCCCGAGATTCACAGGATTTGTAGCCAATGATCTGCGTGGATCTGTAACCGTTTTTGGGCACCTTTTCTTTAGGGTTTTGCCTACTATAAAGCCTATAAAGAAGGCATGTTGTAATGATGTAATGGATGATGAATGGCTGATCACCAATGATGTAATCGTAGAGGTTGTTGGTCATGCAGATGTAAGCTGAATTGGATACAAGGTTGTTCTTGTGTAAAGCAAGAAGATACGATGTTGATTGTGTCTTAGGTGTAGAGCAAGGTTAGACATGTAACCTTTTATTCTGAATGAATAAGACAACAAGATAAAAGAATGCTCAAGGAATGTTGGTTTTCCTGGTTTGGGTTTCCAGGGTAAATTCTCTGTGTACTGTGTGTTTGTTGTGTCGTTTACTTTCTTGTTTAAATCTTTCTTCCTCTCTTCTTCTAGGTTTAGCGTGGAAGTGTTTCTCATTTCCTAATAGAAGTGAGAGCTTTGCCATACAAAACTCTCCCACCTATAGATTTAGCTTTTATAGTTGTAAACCTACATGCAATTGTACAAGGAGGATTAATAAGGGGCACTTCCGACCTCTGATTTTAATGCCCCTACACATTATTCTTTGTCCTTCGATTAAATGATAATCACAATTCACTAGGTAAAAGGTACGGTTCCAAAAGAAAAGGATTTTGACACTATCGATTCCATTAATGCAATTTGAAAATCTACAATTTTAAAAAATAACTTTTTAATTCATGTTTACATTGAAATTTACAATTTCAAAAGATCTAAAGTTAAATTTTAGAAAACATTACATTCAAATAAAGATAAACATAAAAGAACCAATGGTTAACTCGTTAATCTACTCCTTAGGGAATTATCGTACTCTTTAACTGATAGCCCCTTAACTGATTAATCTATTAGTTTTTGTGATTTGTTACCAATCAAACATCAATCCATCAGTTTTTGAGATTCTTGACTAATAAAAATGATTTGGTAAAAATATTGACAATCGCATTCCTCTCACAACCCATCCAAAACGAGCACGAGAATGTATGGACATTGTATTTGTGCATGTCCAATATTTCTATCCAATCAAGAACGAGAGTATATAGACCATGTGTTTGCGGATGCCCAATATTGCATGACAAACAAACATATACACATTTGAAAGCTTTGCTTTTGTGTTTTCACACAAAAACCATGTTATAAATTTCTACCAAAAAACAAAACAAACATATTTTAAATATTGATGTTTTTTTTAATCTAAAAACACCAGGTATTCTATTATATTCACAAAAATGTACAGTTGGGCCAGGGGGTCTTGTCAAAAAATGGAAACCAAGTCCATGCCTTGGCCACAAGTCACAATTATCCATCATCAAACCAAAAGTAAAGGCAAGTGTAGACCCATAAAGAGTTAAGTCCAGAAAAACAATATCCACCATCTGTGGTGTAACAAGAAACCCCCATACCAGTCGAGCTAATAACCCGAGACCCTACACTAGAAACATGGCTATGTTTTACTTGGCTGAAAGTAAAGAAAATTCATAAACCAGAGAGCCACAAACCCATTAACGAGGCACATTTTCTATAAGCATCCCGTTGCCTGGCTTGGCGTCGTAGTAGCTACTAGGATCCTCCGGCTGCATTTGCTCTTCATCGACATCAATTGGGTAGCTAGTCGAGCTAGGCTTGCTAAGAGAGCCCATATTTTCAGTATGTTCTCCGAGTTCCCGAGTAGCCAGAGAAACCCTGAACTTGATGCCAAACTAAGATTTGAAAAACAATTCAAACTCTCCTTCTAGAATGCGAAGAGTGTGGAGTATATCTGACTACTCGTTCCTTGTCTGCTGTAGCGCTTGGACAACCATGGATTTCACTATCTAGTAGGTTTATGTAATTTTGAAATATTTGTTGTCCCTAATCTTGGAGTAGAATGGATCATCTACCCAACCCTTGACTTCCTCCAGGACTTGTCTATCTGACAATTCCTCCCTTTGCTCCTGGACCCGTCCTTCGACCTCTTTCATGGCTCTCTTCTCCTCCTTCGAGCACAATTCAACAAAGTGGTTTCCAATAGCCCATGCATCTCTTGTTGTCTACGTGTTGGCTGCAGGACTTCTGGAGGTGGAGGTTTCTCTGTCATACCTCCCACTCGATTGATTTTTTCCACTTATGCTCCTCAAGTGTGTCATCGAAATCTCGAACCAATCGAAGACATAGCTCCCCACACCACTTCCAACAACCAAAATCGTCACAATTTCCACACCAGAAGGCCCCGAGTCTGAACCAAGAAACTTTCTCGTCGCTTATGGGGTCTTGCAGGCACTAGCTGCATTTGTTGGTGTGCTCTTAAAATTTGTCATCCTGTGAGCTATGTTACCGTTGATCTCAATCATGAAAAAATGACTCGTACCTACTTCCCACTTACAACAATGAACCTTGGTACGACTCCAATCTCCTTCCCGATGCTTCAACATGATCATGCATGAGAACTGTATACTAGTTTCTTGCCGCTCCTCATTCTCACGTTGAATACTCATATCTATTGAAACATCCTCACCATCACGTTAAAACATCACTTTATCACATGCCATCTGCCCGTTGTCCTTGTCACGTGGCATGTTCATGTTGCTCATCATGTCGGACCACAACCACTCCACGTGGGCTCGCACTATCTCGCTGGTGTCCACCTCATCTGGGATTAAATATTGATGTTTAGAAAAGTAGTAGGTGGTGCATATATGCACATATGGATTTAGTAACTTCTAAAATCTATATTATATGCATTCTACATATATATAGATTTCATATATGCACTTTAATCGATTAAAAAACAAATAATTTCTAATTTTTCTATAATTTTTAAAATCTCTATAATTATAGTAATAACAATAATAATAGTAATCTAATTTTAAGGTCACGACCAAGCTAGACACAAATTTGATGTATGAGACCCCCTTGTTTGTAGGACAAGGGACCCCCTCCATGCAACGATTTGAACCTGTGACCGCCTAAGAGGAAACTCATTTTCTTAACCATTAGGACCACTCAAACAAACATACTTGCACTACTCTTTCCATATACTGTAATATGAAGCAATTAATTTATAAATTTTTATAATTTTTAAAATCTCTATTATATACACTCTATACAATGTAATATGAAGAAGCAATTTGCATTTTAGTAAAGATAGACAATTTCAATAATTATTGTTTTATGCTTATATATGTTAGCATATCTTTATGTCATTATAATTTATGTGTGACAACTTCTTTATTTTCCATATATTGTAATATGAAGTAGTTCACATTTTAGTAATGACATAACATTGAGTAGACAATTTTATAATAAGTGCTTTTATGTTGACATATGTTTACTATACTTTTTTGCATTTATAATGTATGCAATTATATAACGATTGCTTTTATGTTGATATATGTTTACTATACTTGTATGCACTTATAATGTATGCTTTACAATTTTATTTGTGATATTATAATTTAGGGTTAAATGCTTTAATTTAGTTTTTTAATTGTGTAGTAAAATTTTAATGATTTGGTTTTGATATTTGTAAATATTATTATTAAATTTTTTATTGACCAAAAGATATAGTATCAAAAACTAATTATTTTTATATTTCTTCATCATGGGTATCTTCGTTATCATTTTTAAAATAAGATAATAACTTATAAATCATATCTTTAGTTATATAATTTATCCTAAAATATATATCAAGTTTTTGAGTTTACTAGATTTACACTTTATCTTTTTTTTCAAAAGTTACAATATTTTCACTTAGTTAATGTAAGAGGTCATTATCAAAATATTTCTTTTCAAAAGTTACAATCTTTTCACTTAGTTATTGTAAGAGGTCATTATCAAAATAGTGAACCAACTTTAAATAATATCATTTTAATTGCAATATCTTTATGATTTCAATTAACATTATTAATATGAAAAGTTATGTCAACTTACTTAGACATTCCCATTCACCCGCGTAAGAGATATACTGATATATTTTTTTTTTACAGAAACGGTTATAGAATATATTAATGGGGTGGTCTAGCCACAAAATCGGTTACAAAATGGTCTCGAATTTCTTCGAGCCAGTCTTTCTGATCCATTCTACTTCTAGACTTTTGAACTAAACTAGATCCTGT
>SNQJ01S0016010.1:69695-99292 GCA_010110895.2 Picea sitchensis
AAATCGGCCCAGCTTGAGACCTGGAGTTCGGGCTGAGAAATACCTGGCATTATGATTGGATCAGATCCTGCCTGGGCATTTCCCTTGGGCTCTTTAGGGGAAGGAGGCTGTGGCTCTTGAATAGAGGAGACTTGTTCCGATTTCTGTGGAACAATCTCTGAATCTTCCTCGCTTGAAGAATCATTAGCCGGTTCTATGCTTTGATGCTCAGGGAGAGCTTCGACCCACCATGTAGCTTTGCGTTGATTCTTGGGGTTTCTATTTTTCTCAGGGAGCTTCTGACATTTGATGGCTAAGTGCCCCGTTTCAAAACAATTTCTGCACCTAAACTGCAGATTCTCGTAGTCTAGTTTCTGCGTCCATGAATAATTCTTCCCTTGAAGAGTGATTTGCGCTGGGAATCCTTTACTGAAATCCATCTCTACACAGATCCGAGCATAAGTAGTGAAGCCGCATTTGGTTTCCGAGCTGCTGCTATGAAACTTGCCAAGAGCGTTTCCAATATGGCTAAGAGAAGAATCCCCCCAGAAATGAATAGGCAGACCAGGGAGCCTTACCCACATGGGGGCCGTAGGGATGGAAGCTGAGGAGGGGTCGAAAAAAGGGGTCCAGAGCTGCAGAGATAGACCCGACCTTCCCCAGAACCAGGGCCCAGAGCTGAAGATCAAATCTCTATCCTTAGCGGAGGCAAAAATAACGACGACGAAACCTTTAACACAGGGGCGAACGTGAGCTTCGAAGTCGAGGAGGGGAGTCCATTCTGTAGCGATCCAAGAATGCAGATCCGCCAGGCGAGGCCAGTAGCCGTTAAATCTGCAAAACAGAGCATTAGATCTAAAAAAATCCTCGTGGTCCGCCGCTTCCTGAGGTACAGGGATCACTGGATCCGGGGCTTCACGAACCATAGGAAAAAAGCCAGAGGAGCGGCCTTGGACCGCGTCCTTGAAGGAGGGCGGAGCTGGAATAAATAGGGCGACTGAGGATGCGCCTGTCGTGGCTTCCGGAGGATGTGGCTGAGCGGAGGAGGGAGGAGGTCCAAACGGGGAGCTGGAGGGGCTGCCTGGGCGTCGAACAGAGGGACGAAAGGGGGGCGAGCTCTGGAGAGGGCCGAGCTCACGCGAAGAGGCGCGCGGAGCTGTAGAGGAGGCCGCCACCATCGCTAGGGTTTTTCAAAGTTAAGAGATATACTGATATTAAATATATCTACGAAATGATTTTTTTTTTTGGTTAGATGACATCTGCACTAAATTAATATTTTTTGTTGTTTAAAATCCATTTTTGAATGCATAAATGGATTAACATGCTCAAAAACCCACGATTATTTAGAAATAATCACTCAAACCTGTGGATCTAACAGTTTCACACCCACTAAATCACTATTTTTTGTTGTTTAAAATCCATTTTTGAATGCAGAAATGGATTAACATGCTCAAAAACCCACGAGACACTCGGATTATTTAGAAATAATCACTCAAACCTGTGGATATAACAATTTCACACCAAACTTATAAAACCTCCCAAAAATATTAATTTCTTAAAATTTTTAAACAATATTATATTATATTTATGCTTAAGAAATATATAATAATATACATTTATTTAATGCTACAATAATATACATAAATGCTTAAGAAATATATAATAATATACATTTATTTGATGATGTATATAAAGAAAGAATGAGATAAAAATGTTTATTGTTAGCTCGTAGGAAAGAATCAAACTCGTAGAACGTGATACTCATAGATTTTGAAAATAGAGTTGGGAAAGAGTGATGAAGGTGTGCAAAAATTTGGAATCCAGCACCGTTTTCCAACCTACTTTCCTAGTTAAATCATTATTCCACCGTTTACTTCGCCTTGACTCCAAAATGGTGTGATTGGTGTTTGAAAGATCTCAAAAGTTGAAAGAGACTTCGTGGGATCCAATCTCAATTTACAAATTTGATGATTTTTTACTGGAAATCTGATGTAATTTTACTGTTTTTCATTTGCCAAATCGCTGGAGTGAACTGAAGCTTACCCCAGTTCCATTTTAGCCCACGTGGGGCTTAAAGAGAAGACTTAGCCCCTTTTTCTTCTGAGGCTTTCAAGAGGAATCGTTTCATTTCTCCATCACGGAACAACCCGCTCTCCCTAAATGTCAGAGTGGTTAAAACTGTAGTTACCCTTAATGGTCTTATAAATAAATTCACATATTCATTTATTGAATGAATCTAAATTCATCATCTACAGAAGCAGTAGAAGATAAAAAATGGCGAAGAAGCAGGCAGGGAAGAGCAAAGATAGCACTGTGAATGACAGTGGAAGTGGAAATGAGACGAAGAAACCCGCCGGTTCGAAGGAGGATGGGAGTATTCATTCCCCTGTGGTCGCATACGCCTCCATGCTCGGCCTTCTCTCATCTTGTCCTCCATTCGTCATATTCCTGTAAGTCAGTTTTTTTTTTTCCCTAGATCTCTGCATTTTATCGCATTCCATCGTTAAGCTCTGTATTCTGCCGATTATTTTACAGGCATTATTTTTTTTTGTTCTGGTACCCTAGATATTCGGCATCAATAACGAGACATTTAAGCAAATTTTTGATTTGATTTTGCATGAAATGTGCTTGAACGCTGAATAATCTGTTGCCTCACATATATATGAATAGAGTTTAGAAATATCTATAGGTTATCGGATTAGGCTTGAAGCTTACGCCAAATCAAGAAGGATTCGAAGCGTCAAGCTTGAAACTTACGCCAAATCTAGGAGTCGAAGCTTCAAGCTTGAAGCTTACGCCAAATGAAGAAGGATTCGAAGCTTTAAGCTTGAAGCTTCTCCAAATCAAGAAGGATTCGAAGCTTTAAGCTTGAAGCTACGCGAATTCAAGAAGGATTCGGAGCTTTAAGCTTGATGCTTCTCCAAATCAAGAAGGATTCGAAGCTTTAAGCTTGAAGCTTACGCCAAATCTAGAAGGTTTCGGAGCTTTAGGCTTGAAGCTTACGCTAAATCTAGAAGGATTCGAAGCTTTAGTTCAGGGTATTTGTCCCGGATCTTGTTTCAGTTAAAGGAGCTTCACACAGGTCCGTGGTTTTCCAGTAGGGTAAGGGCTATGCTACATTGTAGATCAAATAGGTTAAATTTAGATTACCGACTAATCCATAAATTCGGATTTGTCACGATTGCAATCCGTTGGGGAATTTTGCGAAGGCTAAGGTCAACTGAATTGAATTAACTTCAAGCGAAATTTTGGAATTAACTTTATTTCATATTGGCAGAAAATACCTAAACGAATTTATCTGAGAAAATCCAACATTGCTTACTGGCTATAATTTCAATCTTGAAAGTTGATCATCACTTAAATGCGAGTCGCAGTGCAATTATGAAAAGATCCCTCACAAACCAATGCGAAAGAAAAAAGATCCATCCACACCACTTGATGAGCTACGGGTGTGGAGCAGCCTTTAGGTTCTTCCTTATCTTTACCATCTGCTTCTCCATTTTCCGGAGTAGATCTGGCCCAACTACTGCGTGGTCTGCTGGGTTATCCCAAATCCCAACTCATTGGTGTGTTGCACTTTCTACCATAAAGTGCTTCAAATGGGCTCATCCTTAAGGATGCTTGAAACCCATTGTTGTAAGCAAACTTTACCAAATGAAGGTAGTCTTCCCACTTGGATGGCTTATCCATGACATACATCCTCAACATGTCTTCAATCACCCGATTTACTCTCTCCGTTTGACCATTTGTCTCAGGGTGATATGTTGTGTTGAAACTCAGACTTGTTCCAAATCCGTTGAATAACCCTTTCCAAAAGTTCGAAGTGAACTTGGAATCTCTATCAGACACAATTGTCTTAGGAACATCATGCAACTTAGCAACTTCGCGCATGTATATCTCACCAATGTCCGTTGCCTTATGTGCTGACTTCATTGGAATAAAATGGGCAGCTTTAGTAAGCTTGTCCACCACCACCATAATAGAATCATGGTGCTTAGCAGTTCTAGGAAACTTAGTTATGAAGTCCATGGTCACAACTTCCCACTTCCATTCATGAATGGGCAAGGCTTGCAGCAAACCAGTTGGATGTCTGTGCTCAGCCTTGACCTTTTGATATTCGATACATCTCGCAATAAAATCGACAACTTCCTTTTTCATACCTAGCCAAAAGTATTTCTTCTTGACCGCGACAATGGTCTTCTGGTAACCTGGATGTCCAACATAAGGAACCTTATGCATCTCTGACAAAATCAGGTTCTTCAACTCTTGATCATTTGGCACATAGACTCTGCGTCTATACATGAGGATCCCATCCTCTCTTATCTCATAGCCTTCCAACTTCTACTGCGATATACCTTACTGTAAAGTCGCACTTATATCCATATAGCGCAGATCAGATTTGGCAACCTCCAAAATTCTGTCATGCAAATCTGTCTGGTACATGCTAATGGCTGTAGCATGCATTTCATGCACCCTTCTGCTGAGTGCGTCAACCACCTTGTTCTCTTTTTCCTTGATATGCTTTATGTCAAAGTCATACTCACTGAGGTACCACCTGCTTTGTCTGGCATTCAAACTTGGCTGTCCAAACAAATACTTCAGACCACAATGGTCTGTTCTCAGCTCAAATCTCTCACCCATAAGATAATGCTACCACATCTTCAAAGCATGCACTATGGTTGCTAATTCCAGGTCATGCGTAGCATAGAGCCTTTCATGCTCTTTCAACTTCCTTGATTCATAACATACCACCCGTCCATTTTGACTCAGGACTCCACCTAGTCCTTCCTTGCATACATCTATGCACACAACAAAGTCTGCTTTAGGATCAACAATCCTCAAAATTGGCGCACTTGTTAACAAACTCTTCAAGTTCTGAACACTCCTTGCTCAATCCGGGGTCCACTCAAATCGTGCACCTTTCTTTTGCAGTGATGTGCAATATGTGAAAATCCTTCAATGAACTTTCTGTAGTACCCTGCCAGTCCCATAAAGGATTTCACTTCTGCGACATTTCTTGGTGTTGTCCATTCCTCAATAACTTTTATCTTCGCTGGGTCCACAACTATTCCTTCTTTTGAAATAATATGACCCAAGTAGTGAATCTGTCGTTGATAAAATAACACTTGCTCAACATTGCATAAAGCTGATGCTCCCTCAAAACTTGCAACACCATCCTCAAGTGTTGCTTGTGCTCTTCCTCAGACTTTGAGTAAATAAGAATGTCATCCAGAAATACAATGACAAACTTATCTAAATACTCTCTGAACACTCCATTCATTAAACACATGAAGACAACTGATGCATTTGATAACCCAAATGGCACCACTGTAAACTCATAATCACGATACCTTGTTTTGAAGGCAGTGTTACTGATGTCTTCCTTTTTTATTCTCACTTGCTGATATCCATATCTAAGGTCTATCTTGGAAAATATCCGAGTGCCTCTCAGTTGATCAAACATGTCATCCATCCTTGGCAATGGATACTTGTTCTTCATTGTTACCTAGTTTAATTGCCTGAAGTCGATACAAAGTCTCAGTGTATCATCCTTCTTTTTCATGAATAAAACTGGCGCACCCCGAGGTGACACACTTGGGCGTATATACCCCTTCTTCAGAATTTCTTCAAGTTGCATCTGCAACTCCTTCAGTTCTGGCATACTCATCCTGTAAGGAGTCTTGGATACAGGTGCTGCTCTAGGCATCAGATTAACAGAGAAGTCAATATCTCATTTTGGAGACAATACCGATATCTCTTTAAAGGCATCCTCATACTCTTTCAGTACTGCACAGTCTTCCACACTTGACACTTTATCCTTAGATGCCTCTTCCATGTACGTTGTGAATATTTGACATCCTTTCCTGTAACTTTTCTTCAACTGCAATGCTGAAATTTTCCTGATAGTCACAGCTCTTGGAATTCCTTGAACTGATCTCAAATTTCCTTGCTCATCCAAGCAAGTAAATGCCTTATTGTAACAATCCAGGACAACATGGTGCTCGTCCAACCAATCCATACCAATGAGGCAATCATACGAGCCCAAAGGTATAATATTCAAATTAGCCTTTGTGCACAATCCATTCTTCTCCATTGGACATGCCTTAACCATATCATTAATTTTCCTTTTTTCTCTTGTAGCTAACTACACCAACCAAGGTTTCCCAAGCTTGCTTCTCGACAGATGAAATCTTTCCACCATCTTAGGATCTAGATAACCATGACTAGCTCATGAGTCAATTAAAATAGCAATAGGTTTGTCATTAATCTTACCTTCCACCTCGATCATGTGCGATTGAAACTCAACTTGCTTGTAATCCAACGTGACATAAATCCTTGGCACATTTATACCCATGTCCTCCATTGTCGCAGCTTGCTGCACACTGTGCACAGTCCTTGCTTTATCACCTCTTTGAGGGCAATCTCTGCACATATGATTTCCACCACAACCCCAACATTGCATAGGTTGTTGCCATGACTTTTGTCCCACTGTCTTCGACATTCTGGGCTCTTGGAGAGTCGTCTGTCCTTGTGCAGTGTTCCTGAAGAACGATGGCTTAGCCCTTTTCTTCCTCTATTCCACTCTGATTTTCATCTTATCTTCCCAAGCCTTTTGGAAAGTCAACCTTCCTCTTTGCTGCTCATATAGACACTTAGCGTGCCTTATGGTTTCTTCCAACGTCTTAGGGTCATCGTACTGTATCTTGTCACTGATAAATGAGGGTAGCCCACTCAGATACTTCTGAATCCTCACTTGTTCATCCTTGATAAAAGATACATATTTTAGCAGCTCTAAGACTTTCCTTTCATACTCATCAATCGTCATATTCCCAAGCTTGAGTTCGAAGAACTCCTTCATCTTCCTATCATAATACCATTTGGTTCAATATTTCTTTTGGAAATACCTCTTGAACTTTCTCTAGGTCACTTTCTTCTTGTCAATATGCTGCACTTGCACATATTGATCCCACCACATCGATGCCTTTCCTTTTAAGTGATAAATAACAATTCTCCCTTCTGCTTGCACACAATAATTATGCAGCTGGAAGTACTTCCTCATACCCAACAACCAGGTCTCCGCATCTTCATCCTTTTTGTGCTCGCCGTCAAAGGTAGGAGGCTTGATCTTATTCATTTCTCCTTGTAGCTTGCCCACCCCGGTCCTTTTATGCTTTCTGACAAGAGATGGACTTGAACTACTGTGCACTTTCCTGGAAGAATGCTTACTCGCAACTCTTTCTTCTCTTCTTTTCTCATCACGAGACCTGCGACTTCTTGACCTAGTCAACTTTGTCTCCTTATCCATCTTCTTTTCTATATAGTCTAGGCTCTGCATTGATTTGACATTAAAGTCATCTTGCCGCGCCTTGGCTCTCATAAGCCTCTCATTATCAGCCTTATAGCTCTGGACATCTTTCTACAATACTTTTACAGTTTCAGCTAAATTCATGCGCTCTTCCTTGGATTTTGTACCCTCAGCACCCAAGCTGATATACAAATCTCCGAACTCCTCATCATCAGGACTGTAAGTACTCTATGCATTATCCATTCTTTTAATCTTCTGCATTGACTTTGTCCTGCGCTAATCACTGATAGTTCTGCAAAATGTGCAGACAACAAGATTTGTTAGGTGATTTCATGCAACAACTACATGAAAACTTTGCACCATTTTGTTAGATTTTTTTTTTTTTTTTTCCTTCGGATTTCTTGGATGCTTTTAACATTCCAACTCTAGTGCGCACAATCATGCATCACAACTCTATACCGTGCACCAATGGTTTTCCGCGCAAACTAAACAAAGCACTACGCGACACCAATTCCCAATGCGCCCATCTATTCATGCTAGTCTCTGGCCCATACAAGTCCATAGTTGAACCAATAGCTTTGATACAACTTTGTAACATCCCCAGCCACTCGAGGCTAGGCCACGTCACACCACCTCAACTTCTTAGTTTTGAATCAACCAGACTGTAATGCCCCAGCGTACTAGTGAGCAATGTTACGCTGAAATTCTACTGTGCAGTTTCTATTCTTACACAGATGTCTGCGTTGTACCACTTGAAATAATGCGCTCAACCCAAGCTTGAGTCACGTCACACAACTTAAAACAACGGAAGCAACCTTATCCTTACACCCTGATCTTAGCATCGGAAGTAACTCAAAACTACGTGCACCAATTGCGCTCACCATCATACTGTTCACACAACACAACCCCGCGCATCATGTGCCAACTCAGATTTCACTGTGTGTGAAATCTAATTCTCTGTCCGCACATACAAATTCCAGCCTCTTGGTGTACACAGGCTACCATCTTTCGCACTCGGACACTCAATCCTCTTCTTGACGACTCATAACCAAAATCACCAGGTTAACATAGTAGGAAAAAATAACCATTTTGGTTATATCCAAGCATAACTACAAATATAGGTGTACACAGGCTACCATCTTGCGCACTCAGACACTCAATCCTCTTCTTGACGACTCATAACCAAAATCCCCAGGTTAACATAGCAGGCAAAACTAACCATATTGGTTATATCCAAGCATAACTACAAATACATGCTATATGCATTATATTTACAGGTGCAAGCATCATTAAACTGAAATAACAAAAATACTTATATGCAACAACATACAAGAATTAACCCATGTCAAACATAGATAAACAAGCACACAGTAAACAAGACAAGCATATAAAGAACACTTATCTTATAAGATATCACCAACTGTGGCCTTGACTTAGACATTTCTCCCAACCATAGACACTGCTGCTCATAAGCTTTCAGCAACAGGTCACCCCTGAGCTGGGGCTCAACTCCACCAGGGATAAAAGGTTCCTAGCGATAGACTATGGTCTGAAACTCAACAAAATTGCCCAGTCCTAAGTGCCCACTGCTGCACTAGCCCACAGTCCCTCATTCTTTACGCACCTGTCACACCCAAGGAAGTGTGCCCCTTCTCTGCTCAGCAGTCCTTCGACTGCCCCACTTTCCTTTCCAGGGTTACCAGGAACAGGCCGGACAGGAAGTCTCCGAGCCCTGCGACTAATGCTCAACGCACTAGGTAACAACTCTCAATAAAACTCTTGCTTGGAGAGTATGCCCACGGGTCTAACTACCACTCCACAACAACCAGTCTCTCACCCAAAGAGACTGCTCATGGTCTGTCACCCCGACTCTTCGACTGTGAATCTCTAGTTACAGCCTCTCAACTCCTTACAAGCTTCTTGCTGTAGATAAGGTAATAATCAGATTTTCCATACAGTTTGACCCCTTCTGTACACGAGAGCCTACAACATGAATTCCTTTCCCCGAATTCCTCGGATCATCTTCCATGCCATAATGCCCAAAATACACTAAGGCCAACAATATATATTGCATGCCATCCACTTGACACTTCTCACCTCCAAAAGTAGCTTTAAGCCACTTGGTGACTCGTTCCCTACCCTCAGGAACTTAGGATAAAATAATATATCTGACATTTACACTTTTCTCGGAAATATTATAAATATTTCCTAAGACTTACGACTCACCCCCCTTTTACCTTTTTCCGGTGGAGTAGGCCCCCCATCTCTTTTTGTCCGAGTCAGTCAGTGCGCAATGATGCAATATTATATTAATAAACATGATTATATTTACATGGATAGGCGCACTGACCTATCTGCATCCAGGCTCACCAGCCTCATAATCATACAGGCTCTCCGGCCTCAAAACACAAATAGTTGTATATATATATAACTCAGTACTGCGCACTTTCAGGCATTACCGCGCACTAACCCAAGTGCGCACAACACGGTGCAATGTGTGCACTTTCCCAAGTGCACGCAACACACAAAATGTGCGCACCCTATCTTTATAATAATTCTACACGCACTTGCTCAGATGCGCGCAAGACCATAACTAGGTGTCAACAACTCACAAACCTATATATATATACATTACATTTACATTTGGTACCAATTGACTCACCAGCCTATGTACAATTACAAAGGGTTTCGGATCAAGGACATTACAATAGCCCTTCTTCTCAATTGTTGAGACCGAGAGCACACTCATCCTAAGTTCTGGGACCCATAGCACATTTGTCACCCTCAACACATCTCCTGACTCCAACTGGAATCGTACTGTTCCAGTTCCTTGCACTGCATGCCTGGTACCCATACCAAGCTCCACGCACATATCTAAGTCATTCTCTGTGAAACTCTAAAACAACTCCCGTGCTCCTATCATATGACATAGGCTCCATTATCCACCAACCAGGTCCCACTATCAGAGACTGTACTAGAAAGAGCGAAGACCAATAAGAACTCCCTCTAAAGCCTGTTTGCAACCTCATCAACCTCTGCTGTTAATGCTTGCTGTGTCCTTCCCCCTCTCCTCCGCCGTGAACACTGTGAAGCATAATGACCAAACTCATGACAAACAAAACACTTGACCTTGCTAAGGTCCTTCCTCCTCGGCTCTGGAGATGCCTCTCTCTCGGGAGAACTACGTTTTCTGCCCTTCCTAGTATGAGCAACCAGGGCTTGGTTCTCATCACTGCTGCCTTTCTTCTTGCCAGTCCTGGACTCTAATCGAGCCTCCTTTCGGTCCATAGTCTGTCAAAATCTGGCAACTTCTCTCGTGCACAGATCCACTGCACAATTGGTTCCCAAAACCCGGGAAGACCACTCAATGCCACATTCGCCAACTGAGTATCATCGACTGCCTCACCAATGGTTGAAAGATGATCATGAATCTGAGTGATCCTCATGAGGTAGCTAACAACTGTGTCCGAACTGGATATCTCAAAAACTTGGAGCTGGTGCTTCAAAATCAATTTCTGGGCTACATTCCTGCTTTGGTACAAGTGCACCAAAGCATCATGCATATCTTTAGCTGTCTTCTTCTCGGAAATGTGAGGAATTAGATGATCCTTCACGAAATCCAACAGTATTTGCTTGGCCTTTACTTCCTTCTTCTTATGAGCTGCCAATTCCCGCGGATTAGTAGAACTTGGAACCACACCCTCAACATACTCTTTGAGATCATTCTCCTTCAAGAGAAGGAGAACTCTGGCTTTCCAAGCTCGGAAATTTGTTGCCCCTTCTAGCCTGTCCTCAATCTTAAGAGTGTTCAACATTATGACCTGCCCAGAAGAAAAATAAAATTCACAAAAAAAAGTTTGTTGTACTACCAATCTGCAGCTGCTTGTGTCCCAAGAAGATGATCCTTCTCTCTCTTCAAAGCCTCAACTCTGATACCATGTCAAATTTTAAGCAACTACTTTCAGATCTGAAAATTACTTCCAAGTGACTCAAATAGTAAACCCTAGGGTTGTTATCACTGAATAATTTTACATTGAAATTATGATAGAAAATTATAGCAGTGGAAACATATAGATTAGAGAGAAATTATCCATGCACATGAGACACAATTTTCTGTTCTGTAAATTTTTCAAATTCTGAATTTCTGAGGGTAAAATCAGCCCTCTCAGCAGTCACAAAATCACCAAATCTGAGGACAAAACCAGTCCTCTCAAGATCACAAAATATCAGCATAAATACCAGGGAAAAATCCCAACTTATAAATCTACTTCAGCACACCTGTACGGCTTGTTGACGTCATCTATACAGATTGCTGATGTCAGCCTGTACGGAACTGCTGCTGCCCAGAAACCCTCACACGTGCGACTTGCAAATCTGCCCAATGTAATGTTCCCAAGCAGGGTTGCTAGGAACTTAGACTAACTGTTTGTGTTTTGTTTGAATGTTTTTGCAAGTTTTACTTCTCAGAATTGCGCTGGGTGGAGTTGATTGAGATTTATAACAGACGCATTATGAATATAGCACAACGATAGATGGATATAACAAGATACAAGACATATAACACAAGATAATGCTCCATAACTTCAGATTTTTATTTAGATAATAAGCTGACCTCCATACATGGGATCCACAGATCTGGAAAAAAATAGATAAGATATGAAAGCTGGGGCTGAATATGCCTCCAAGATACAACATAAGTGAAGATGAATCCTTCCAGGTTCTCCAATAGCAACATGCAAAGATGAACAAGATCAATTTCTTTCTCTTCTGAACTCTTGCTCCCAGATCTGGCTGAGTTGCACACTTCCTGGTTGGAAAACCCTCTAGGAATTTCGGCCTCCTTTTCTTTGTCCTCCAAACCACTGAAATCAACTGTAGATCTATAGATCCGATGATAGTGAACACCTGTGATGAGTCTCTCAGCTGTTGGGAGTGATCTCACCCTCCAACTCACTAGATTTACTATTGGCAGTGCGCCCTCCTTCAGGAAATTCGTCCAATGATCACCACAAATCAATATGCAGAGAAACCCCTCCAAGAATAGGTGAGAAAGGGCGCTCTAAACCTGGCAAATCCTCTAGGAGAGAGATTATCCTCAAATCTTCCTTCTTCTACCCAAATCGAACTAATCTAACTCCTACGTTGTGCTATACCTGCAGAAAACCTCTGGATCTGCGCCCTGCCTCTTCCTTGTCACTGTAGAAACCACCTGTAGCTAAATAGAATGGGGAGGGAGGAATCTTTCACCTCCTTGGCCAAGCTTGGACTAGGAACAAAGGGATCTTTCACCTCCTTGCTAGTCTCTAGGGTTTGTTTACTCAAAACCCTCAAAACGTAAGTTGCATAACTCAAGAAGCAAATAGAGAAAATGACATGAATAATGAGAGAGGCGCCCTCCTCTTTCTTTTATACCTCCCTCTTCTAATTTCCAGTTGAGTTACTTTATTGTCTTTTCTAAGGTTATTACTTTATTTTCTCCTTAATTCGAATAACCCTTTTTCTGCTTTATCAAAGTCACTTAAATAATATATCATTAAGTTCCTCAGTGACACTTTAGAACCTCCTAACCCGCTTTCACCCATGGGACTATAGTCTAGAGGGGTAACTAGACTACTAAGTCCTTAATGTTTTTTTCAAGGAGAGGGGAATATTAGTCTCCTCTACTGAAAATTGCTTGCCCATAAGCAATCTTGAACCTGTTTGTTGTAGCACCTGTTCACTCTCCCAAGTGGCATCTTCTATAGGAAATTTTTTCCTTTTAACCAAGTATTCCTTAATGTCCTTGTTCCTTAGCTATTTCGCCCTCACCTCCAAAACCTCCTCTGGAATCAAGGTCAAGTGCCCTTCTTCATCAACTGGTGGTAGCTCTTCATTAGCTACAACATGTTGTCCCAATGCCCTCTTTAGGCATGATACATGGATAACATTGTGGATTTTGCTTCCCTGTGGTAATTCTAGTTCATATGCAACTGCCCCAACTTTCCTTTGCACCTTGTAAGGCCCATAGAAACGAGGTTTGAGATTTTCAGTGCCATTTTTCTTAATTGATGTCTGTCTATATGGTTGTAGTCTCAAATACACCAAGTCCCCTACCTCAAAAGTGCGCTCCACTCTGTGTCTGTCAGCATATAATTTCTCTATGGTTTTGAGCTCTCTGCAAATGGTCTTTGAGTTCCTTAAGAATGTCTTGACTTTCCTGTATCCACTCTTTAGCCATAGGGCCCTGCTATCCCCAAACACAATCTCAACAAAAGTGAGGGGATCGTAATTGTATAAAGCTTTGAAGGGAGACATACCAATGGACATGTGGTGAGTGGTGTTGTAGCAGTATTCACCCAGATAAAGCCACTTGATCAACACTTTTTGTTGCCCAGATACATTATTGCGGAGGTAACCCTCCATCCACTAGTTTACTATCTCAGTTTGCCCATCAGTTTGTGGATGGTAGCTGGTGCTAGGGGTTAACTCAGTACCCACTAGCCTAAACAACTCCTGCCAAAAGATGCTCATAAATCTGCTGTCCTTGTCACTCTCAATTGTTTTGGGTAATCCATGCAACCTGGAAACCTCCCTGAAAAACAGATCTGCCACCTGAGATGTGCTGAAGTCCACGGAGATGGCGAAAAACTAAGATGTGCTGAATTCAAACGATCCACTACCACAAATATGCAATCCTTCCCATGTGCCTTGGGGAGACCTGTAATGAAATCCAYAGACACACTCTCCCACTTGCGCTCTGGAATGAGGAGAGGCTGTAATAGAGCTGTTGGGTGAGTGTGCTCATCTTTGTTCTGTTGGAAAGTAGTACATTCCCTGATGTGGTGCATGACATCTCCCTTGAGACCCTTCCAAGCGAASCTTTCCCTTATCTTCCTATATGCTTTTAAAAATCCCTGATGCCCTGCTAATGATGAGTCATGAAATGCTTGAAGCACCCTTTTTTGAATAAGGACTTTGGAACTAGATAGATCCTCCCCTTGTAATAAATGATATCATCAATAATTCTGTACCTTTCATCTTGTAGCTATCCATCCATCAACTCACTTGCAAATTTGTTTTTAGAGTATTCCACCAATAGCTGAGACATGGAGTATGCTGACGGTCTTCTAGACAAAGCATCTGCTACAACATTGTTCTTCCCCTTGACATATTCTATGTCAAAGTTATATGCCTAAACCTTGCTCACCCACTTTTGCTGTCTTTCATTAAGGTCCTTCTGCTCAAGAAAGTACTTGAGGCTATTATGGTCTGTTCTAACCACAAATTTCGCTCCAACTAGATATTCCCTGAATTTGGCCAAGGCATGCATTATGGCTAGCATTTCTTTATCATAAATGGTATACAACAACTCAAAACCCCTCAACTTGCAGCTCTCATAGGAAATGGGATGCCTATTTTGCATGAGAACAACTCCAACACTCTCACCTGATGCGTCACACTCCAAGATGAAAGGCTGAGAAAAATTAGGCAAGGATAATACAGGACAAGTGCTCATCACCTTCTTCATTGTGTCGAATGTTGACTGTGCCTCAATACTCCACTTAAATGCTCGTTTCCTAGTCAAATCAGTTAGGGGTGCGCAAAGTTGGGAGAATCCCTTCACAAACCTCCTGTAATAGCTGCAAATGCCAAGAAATCCCTTGAGTTCTGTGACTGTTTTTGGTGGGGGCCAATCAATGATGGCCTGGATCTTCTCTTGATGAACCTTCACTCCTTTCACTCCATTAATGTGTCCCAAGTAGAGAACCTACGCCATCCCAATTTTGCATTTTGATTCCTTGGCATATAGAGACTACTCCTCCATGATGCTCAAGATCTCATCCACATGTTGGAGGTGACCCTCCCATGTTTTGCTGTAAATTAGCAAGTCATAAAAAAAAAGTAGATATTTCCGCAGCTGTTTGTTAAACACATGATTCATGCATGACTGAAAAGTGGCCGGTGCATTGGTTAGGCCAAAAGGCATGACAAGGAATTCATAATGCCCATAATGACACCGAAAGGCTGTCTTATGAATGTCTTGCTCCCACATCTGGATTTGATGGTATCCAGAGCGCAAATCAATTTTTGTGAAGTAAACTGCACCATGTAGCTCATCCAACAACTCATCTATCCTAGGAATGGGGTACCTGTTTTTTATAGTCTTCTTATTCAGGGCTCGGTAATCAATGCACATGCACATAGTGCGATCTTTCTTCTTCACCAACACAATTGATGATGCAAATGGGCTTGAACTCTGTCTAATATGTCCCATGGATACTAATTCTTGATGGCACTCTCGATCTCGTCCTTGTGCTTCTTGGGGTACCTGTAAGGTGTAGTGATGACTGGTTTAACCCCTTCTTCCAATTCTATAATGTGTTCAAACCCCCTATCTGGTGGTTGACCTGGAGGAATAGGCCCAAAGACCTTTTTATGCCTGTAAAGGATTCTTTGTATGTTTGGAGGGTACTGCTTGTTTTTCCCATCACTTGTTTCCATAATGAAACATTCAGCTGCATAGGCCACCTCCTCACACCTAAATATTGCATGCATTTTCTTGGCTGTCACAACTCTAGGTGAATCCCCTGTCATCCCCTTAAGCGTGACTCTCTTCCCCTCTTCTGTGTTGAAGGACATTTCCCTGGTTTTTTAGTTGGTGGTAATCGACCTCAAGGTGCTAAGCCACTGCACACCTAATATGATATTAGTGTCAGGAATGTCCACTACATAAAAATCCTTTGTCAAGGTGTATCTGCCCAAGGTCAAGCTCATCTGTGGAATATACCTATCACAAGCCATAGTACGCCCTCCTGCTACCTCAACCAAGAAGTCCTCAAATTCAACTGTGGGAATATGTCTCCTCTCTACAATAGCAATATTAATAAAATTATGAGAAGCTCCTCCATCGATCAACACTGATTCCCTTTGTCCCTGGACAACTCCCTTCATCCGAAAAGTGTTAAACTTAGGCACTCCACTCATAGAAGCAATAATAACCTTCTTGAGTCCTGCATCATGATGTAAGGGTACCTCATCACCTGGTGCATGCAATGATTCTTCTTCCTCCCTATGGCTCACCTGTATATTATAGATAGCTCCACCCTCCTTATCATCTGTCTCCTCCTCACTGTCAGAGACCACTTTGATATAGTGAATTTTCCCTTTTCCCAAACACCTATGACCTAGCTGCCATTGTTCTTTGCAGGTGAAGCATAGTTGCTTCCTTCTTAACTCTCTTCTTGTGGCTTCATCCAACTTCCCCTTGCCTTTGTCCATTTGTTTGGTATCTCTCCCCCTTGGAATGATTGGAGGTCTAGGTGTAAATTTGTTTTTGTTAGTTGTCCCAACTAGATCTCTGGTGCCCTCAATGGCATCCTGTAAGGTTACAGGCTTAAAACCCTTAACCCATCCTCGCATAGGTTCAGTCAATCCTTCTATATACATCATTAGTAATCTGGATTCTGACGCATCATGAACCATAACCGACACTCTCTGAAACTCCTCAATAAAGGCTTCAACTGATCATGTCTATGTAATCTGTGTGAGCTCCTTGAAATGAAGTTCTGGATCCTCTCTGTCAAACCTATCAATGAGTCTCTGAGTGAAGTCACGATAAGAGGTGACATGCTTATGTCCCAAGGTGGTCATCTCATGAAACCACCAATCATGCGCCTTGCCCATCAAGTACAATGTTGCAAACTTGTTGACATTCCTTTCCTCCATGGTATTCAATTAGAGGTAAGCATCCATTTTTTGCACCCATGTGGTGGTTGAGATTTGATTTGATCCATCAAAGGTTGGCAACTCCATTCTTCTGGCCTTGCGCACTAGCTCACTACCGCCTCTGTAACGATCCTTGGATCTTCTTTTCATCTTGAGGTGGAAATACTCCCCCATGGAAACCTGTCCCTTGAATCCCACGTTCATGCCGTTGTACTCCCTTTCTGCGGACTCCCATTCATCCCCTAGACTCTTTTGATTCAAGGCATTAGTGTCCCTTCGTTGTGCATCTGAAAAGGTAGACATGTACGGTCTAGGAGTAGATCTGCTAGCTGTGTGAGATTGGGTTGGTATACCTTCATTTGGTCTATGCCCTTCTGCATGGCCTTTATGTATGGACTCCTCATGATTCCCATTTCCCCCATGAGATCCACTAGCATCATGATTTCCACCAAATAGGGGTGGATCTTTACCATGTCTTTGCTCCATCAAATACTAAGAAAGAATACCTTGGTGTTTGCTCTGTTCCTCCATTAAGGTTATCATTCTATCCTGTCCTCTTTGGAAGTTTGCAAAGGATAGTTTGAGTTCTGCCTGCCCCAAGGATAAATGTTTCTGCATCTCCTCTAGGTTGCGCTGCATAGTAACCTGGTTGTTCTGCAGTGCATCATTCATTGTTTGAGTCACCCTTTCGGCCAAGAAAGATGCCTCTTCTGATGTTGCATTTTCTGTCTCATGAGTTTCCCCCATACTGACTTTTGGCTCTTCTCCTTCAGGAATACTTGATACAGGCTGTCCCCCACGACCTCTTCTCTTGGTCATTAGTGTTTTATCACAGTCTGGCGAAGGAATTCACTCTAATACCACTGTAATGTTCCCAAGCAGGGTTACTAGGAACTTAGATTGATTTTCTGAATTGTTTGTGTTTTGTTTGAATGTTTTTGCAGGTTTTAGTTCTCATAATTGCGCTGGGTGGAGTTGATTGAGATTTATAACAGGTGCATCATGAATATAGCACAACAATACATGGATATAACAAGAGACAAGACATATAACACAAGAGAATGCTCAATAACTTCAGATCTGACCTTTATTTAGATAATAAGTTGACTTTCATACATGGGTTCCACAGATCTGGAACAAAATAGACAAGATATGGAAGTTGGGGCTAAATATGCCTCCAAGATACAAAATAAGTGAAGATGAATCCTTCCAGGTCCACCAATAGCAACATGCAAAGATGGACAAGATCAATTTCTTTCCCTTCTGAACTCTTGCTCCCAGATCTGGCTGAGTTGCACACTTCCTGGCTGGGAAACCCTCTAGGAATTTCGGCCTCCTCTTCTTTGTCCTCCAAACCATTGAAATCAACTGTAGATCTATAGATTTGATGATAGTGAACACCCGTGATGAGTCTCTCAGCTGTTGGGAGTGATCTCACCCTCCAACGTACTAGATCTACTATTGGCAGTGCGCCCTCCTTCAGGAAATTCGTCCAATGATCACCACAAATCAATATGTAGAGAAACCCCTCCAAGAATAGGTGAGAAAGGGCGCTCTAGACCTGGCAAATCCTCTAGGAGAGAGATTATTCTCAAATCTTCCTTCTTCTACCCAAATTGAACTGATCTAACTCCAACAGTGCGATATACCTGCAAAATACCTCATGATTTGCACCCTGCCTCTTCCTTGTCACTGTAGAAACCACCCGTAGTTGAATAGAATGGCAAGGGAGGAATCTTTCACCTCCTTGGCCAAGCTTGGACCAGGAACAAAGGGATCTTTCGCCCTCTTGCTGGTATCTAGGGTTTGTTTACTCAAAACCCTCAAAACGTAAGCTACATAGCTCAAGAAGCAAATAGAGAAAATGACATGAATAATGAGAGAGGCGCCCTCCTCTTCTAATTTCCAGTTGAGTTACTTTATTGTCTTTTCTAAGGTTATTACTTTATTTTCTCCTTAGTCGAATAACCCTTTTTCTACTTTATCAAAGTCACTTAAATAATATATCATTTAGTTCCTCAGTGACACTTTAGGACCTCCTAACCCGCTTTCACCCATGGGACTATAGTCTAGAGGGGTAACTAGACTACTAAGTCCTTAATGTTCTTTTCAAGGAGAGGGAACATTACAATAAGCTCGGAAATTTGTTGCCCCTTCCAGCCTGTCCTCAATCTTAAGAGTGTTCACCATTGTGACCTGCCCAGAAGAAAAATAAAAATCCGCAACAAAAAATCTGTTGTACTACCAATCTGCAGCTGCTTGTGTCCCAAGAAGATGACCCTTCTCTCTCTTCAAAGCCTCAACTCTGATACCATGTCAAATTTTAAGCAACTACTTTTAGATCTGAAAATTAATTTTAAGTGACTCAAACATTAAACCCTAGGGTTGTTATCACTGAATAATTTTACACTGAAATTATGACAGAAAATTATAGCAGCGGAAACATAAAGATTAGAGAGAAATTATCCATGCACAAGAGACATAATTTTTTGTTTTGTAAATTTTCCAAATTCATAATTTCTGAGGGTAAAATTAGCCCTCTCAGTAGTCACAAAATCACCAAATCTGAGTACAAAACCAGTCCTCTCAAGACCACAAAATATCAGCAAAAATACCCGGGAAAAATCCCAACTTATAAATCTTCTCCAGCACACCTGTAGGGCTTGCTGACGTCAACTGTACATATTGCTGACGTCAGCCTTTACGGAATTGTTGCTCCCCAGAAACCCTCACACGTGCGACTTGCAAATTTGCCTAGAAACTGCTCATACATGCAACCTTCCTTCCCTCACACTTGTGACCCTCATTCTCTTACACATGCGGACCTGTTTGTATTGTTTTCTCCCACACGTGTGGCTGTACGACATGCTCACACGTGCATCCTGTACTTTCCTTTCACATGTGCGGTTGCCTTTTCTCTCTCGTCACACATGTGTGGTCTTCCTCCTTGGTAGAAAACAAAAAATCAGAAAGTCCAAGAAACCTTAGGCTAGATTTTCCAAAATTGGAGAAATTCCCTTGTTGAAATCACCAAGCCTCCTAGCACAAATGCTCACTCACTTATGCTAACTTCATAATGTCACAATGAAATTGTCACAATCTCTTCTCTCCTTTTATAGGAGTCCAAAGTGAGTTTAGAAGCCCTTAGCTTACTTTAAGGAGCCCTCCACTAAACTCAACATTAAATTAGAATTCTATATTCACACATGTGGGTGTGAAACCCCAACACGAGCCCCCAAAGCTCATCAACAAGCCCATGAAGCCCCACGCTCCAATCCAAGGGGTTTTTCTCCAAACGAAAAGTTCAATGTGGTGCCAACGAAGATTCCCACATGCCCGACACCAAGGCCACTTGTGGGAATACCTCTCGAAGCTACAAAACGTCAACACAACACATGTGAAGTAGTCCACTCCGAAGTACACATGTCATGCTCCAAGGTGATGTTGTACACAATAAGGGCTCCAAGATGACATAACTACACAAGGTGTGTCCACAACCCTTCATCACAAGCCTCCACAGAGTCCATCGATCCTCCTAAGCCATCTACTCCATTAGGTTAGCCGCCCTTGCAAGAACACTTTTGCAACCCATGTTAATTTTCTTATCCAGTGCCTAGATAAATTATTTCCTTGTGATTTCCTTGTTGAAAATTAGATTTGCAACCCATAGAATAAAATATATTGATGAAATAATTAATTGGAAATAAACAAATCAGTGGAAGCAACCGGAAACCAAATTTTATACAAGCACACATACACAACAAATTTTTCGCCCTTCAAATCAACTTTTCATTATTTAATAATAATGACTCCAACCTTACGAGGGCTCCCAAACTGGGAAATTTGTCCACTGAGAAAAGATACAAAAAAATACAGCCAACACGTGCAGCCTAGCACCTCTGCCTCTACTGTACGGCGCTGTACCTGCGACATGTACAAACTGTACGTGCCCAATACGACATGTACAATGCATATGTACATGCCTCGAACTACTTGTCTGATGCATATGCACGCGCCCTGGACCACCTGTCTGGTGTGTATGCACGGACCTTGGACCACTTGTCCGACGCGTATGTACGCGCCTTGGACCACCTGTCCGATGCGTATCTACGTGCCTTGAGCTCTCTGCTCGACGTGTATAGCACTATCCGCGACTCAGTACGACCTGTACTTGCTGCTTAGATCTGCTACTCAGATCTGTCCTTGTTATTAGATCTGTCTGTTGTTGCCCACTTGCTTCCTTCTCCTTTGGACTATGCAAAAAGTCCTTCTCTTGCTCTCACTATGAGTCACTGACTCCCAACACTCTCTTGTGTTGCTGCTATGTTGACCCTTGAGCTGATCTCTAGATGAAAGTCCTTCTTCACCCTTGTTGAGATCTCCTTGAGTCATAGTCCTTCGTGTCTCAAGTACTCAATGTTTCTCTTTTGTGTTTTTCCCCTTGACCTAACCTTGCTTTTATAATCTTGAGTTTTGATCGAATTAAACATAACCCTAATCTCCAAAGTGATTGACGATTGAGATTAAATCTCACCTCACTTGAGATCAATGGCTAAGATTCATTTAATTCACTAATGCAAATAACCTTTGCATTTCATTCAATTAAAATCACTTTAATTATAAAAAGCACTTTACTTTAATAATTCCTTTAATTAAAGAAAATTACTAAGGTTGAAGGCTTTGGACGACTTCCACACGTCTAGACACTTAGACCTGTGCAGAAGTACTTGTTCGATGCTACAAACATCAACAACCCATGTGTTCCCGAGCCAACTCCAGGCCTCCAAACATGAATCCAAGGAATCCCATGCTATTTAGGGCTTGATGCCCTCCTCTAGGATGTACAGAGCTCCTCCTCCCAAGTAGGGCTTTCTCCAAGAAAGTGAACCTCTCCTTTGGCCATCATGAAGGACGTCCACCAAGCTGTCAAGAGAACTCCAACGCCCTAGGGAAGAATACCAAGTCAACACCTAACTGAGGTCAAGCAATCTCTGAGCAAGTTGTCTCCATTGTGCAAATCCATCATGGACCATCTCCCATGTGCCAGTCCATCTTAGACCATTCAGGGGCTGAACATATACCATGTACCCCAAATCTCATGAAACACCCCAAACATGGTGTAAACACTTTCAGAGAAACTCAAAAGCTAACACTCCCTTTCTACAAGGAAAGTGTTTACATGAACACTTGTCAACTCCCTCTACAACTCCACCAAACCTACTACCTGCAAATTTGTACTGGTTGCGGTCCTAGAATCAACCACTGCCTCTTGTAAATAACATGTCACCCATGTTGTCACAATGTCTTGATCCAAGAAATAATGACCACTTGTGAATATGAAGGAACATAACCTTGGAACAAAAGCACCCTGCCAAACTCCATATCCTCCAAGTCAACATCACGGGGAAAAATCAACAACACATCATGAGTTGTCTAGGACATCTTGCAAAGATAATCACATCTCCATACATAATCAAGACTAGTGGATTAGATCTATCAAAGTCACAATGATAAAAATCTACACAAGTCAACTCCTCGTTCCTAAAATACAAAGCTCGTGGTATAGGTAACAACCTATGCAAGGCCATCAATGACCCGTCATCATGAGAATCCCTCTCATGTACCTTCAATCCTCTCACAACTGAAATAACCTGAACTAGGTCAACTCCTTCATCCCGAGAGAATCTTGAAGCAAAAGTAACATCATGGGAAACTCTTTCTATTTTAGAGAATCCATGGGCGACTCCCTTTGTCTAAGAGAATTCATCAACTTGGTCCTTGTACTCTACAATACTCCCATCAATTGCAAACCTAGAATCAATCTCAACATCGTCCTCCATCAAGTTATCACACATATCCTCCAATGAACAATTGGATTTCATATAGATGGAAGAAACCAATGCTACATGACTAGCATATCTCCTAGGAGGTTTACTATCCCTCACTAAAGATCTGGGCGGTCCTACATGCTCTTAAGCCTCCTCAAGACTAGAAGACTCATCTAACTTCTCATTGGAATGTATACGAGCTACTAGATCAACAAGTAACCTGTAAAGGCCACCATTTTTCACCCATCTAGCCAATGTCCTTGGACTAGCTAGACTACAATCACTAATGGTGCATTGCTGTCCCTCAAATGCAACTCTCCACTGTACATTTGTCATACACGACATTGAAAGGAGGTTCTACCTCAAACCAGGAACAAAAAGAATATCACTCAACTCAAGAACTTCACCCAAAGGCATTTGAAATGAAGTGGAGCCAACTACTCTCATAGGGTAAGTGGCCTCATCACCAAGCTCCACAGTCATGCCTCCCTTTAGCTCCTGAATTTTGTTGAATAAAGACCTGTCATATGAATATGTCTCGAAGATCCACTATCCACATACAATCCAGCACTAGATATAGTGTTAGAAGATAAACAAGAAGACATGGAAAAGGTAGTCTCAAATTGAGAGTTAATCTCCTCTACACTTGCTACAGTCCCAACTGCAACATGTTTCACACCCTTTCCCTTCTTCAATGGATACTGGCCGACATAATGTCCATCTCATGACATTGGAAGCACATTACCTTACTCAAGTGAATATTTTCCAGGTCCTATCAAGCTGCCAACTAGGTCTGTCTTTGACCTCAAGTTGGCTCTAAGTTTCAACTGTCAATGAAGGTATTGCTGCTGTTTTAGGACAGCCAACAGTTCAGGAATTTCTTGCTGATTTGTTACGGTTACATTCTCAATTTTAGGTGCTCTAGCATGTAGTTTTAGTCACCAAGGGTTAGCACATGCATACTAAAATAAATGTAACACATCTAGAGATCTTTACAGCTGAAAATAAAGCAGTGCTACACTGTAACACACATGAAATTGTACACAGGTATTTTTGGTCAACATGACCCTGGATAAAACCCTCCCAGGGAAAACCAATTTGGAATATATGTCTATATATGAGGAAAATAGATGGTGGAATACAACAAGTACAAAATATAGATGAACCTGTTACAATAGCAGTTTGATCCAAGCTGAAATACAAGTCCAAAAGAAGGAAGAGCGCCCTAGGATGGTGTGCCCCTCAGAAATGCTGCCAAGACCACTGAAATGATGCCGGATGCCAACTGGAAGCTCTGATCTAGAAACCCCTCCATAGTACTATGATACTGATGAGTAGCCTCCCTCTGAAATAGACCTCACTACAATCTGACAACTCTAAGACCTCTCCACTGCCGATGCGCCCTCCTCCTCAAGTGCGCCCTTCTCAGATGTAGAAGCTCCCCACTAAATAAACTGGGCACTAAGCCTGCTGACTCTCTCCATGCAAGGAGGCGCCCAAGCTTTCATCTCTCCCAATGCACTGAAACCTCATCCTCTTGCTCTCTCTCAAACTCTTGGAGTGAACAAATGAGTGAATGGCCTCTCCTTGGCCTCTTGCGCCCTCCTTTAGGATGCATAAAGGAAACCTAAATATTGGGTGGATGAGATCATCTCATCATCCCCAATCAATGGTTGAAATCAACTCATCTAAATCTCAAAGCAAACCAGCTACTTAAGTTTCCATAGTTTCACTTTATGTATATTAATTCACCCACTTGTGAATTAATTTGTCACTAGTCGTGACCAAATTTCACTTTTTGACTTAAATCTCCCAAGTCAAAGTGAAATTAGACCTAAAAGTACATAATACAAGGTACAAAGTACTTCCCTCTTGTGTTTAGAAGCTCACAAACAAAGGGACCACTTTCCAAAGGTACCCAAATCTCAACATCAAGTCCTTCTTTCATGTATCTGCCCCATCCTTCTTCTTGAAGGCTTTTCTTACTACTCTTCTTCATCTTCCCGGCCAGGGTAATAGCATATGCTTCCCCTTGTTGCTCTGAATAATAATACAATCTCCAATAGCATATGCTTCCCCTTGTTGCTCTGAATAATAATACAATCTGACTTCTTCTTGCACAAGATCAACCCAAAGCTTTGGAAACTTGGGTATGTTTTCTCGAGCACAAACATCTGAACAAAAGGCATCCAGGAAGGAGCAAGCCCCTTTAGGGAAATTGATAGCTACTGTTGATCCTCCATCATTATTGCAATCACAGCCAATTGATCCTTCAATTCACTGATCTTGGTCAAGTAGCTCACAATAGTATCTGTCTTGCTTATTCGAATGATTGAAAGCTGGTTCCGCAAACGCATCTTTTAAGAAGCACAAGTGTTCTGTAATAACTCAACCAAGGAATCAAACATTTTCTTACTTGTTTTCTTCTCTGAAATGCGTGAGATGAAATGATCCTTCATAGAGTCAAGTATGATTCTCTTTACTTTGGCTTCCTTTTTCCAATGAGTGGCCAACTGTGCTAGATCGGCGGGTTATCGAATCTCTTGCACAACAGGTTCCCAAAGATCGGCTTCCTCGATAAGCAATCAAAGTCTAAGCTTCCATGGAACAAAATTAGAAACTCCATCCAACCTGTCACACTCTCTAAGTCCAAGAGTCACCTTACACATCCGGACAAGTCTCAAGTGCACACAATCAACAATATATGAAATAGAAACAACCATTCCAAGGATCAAGATGCTTCTCCGAACCAACCTAGGGATTGCAACCCAACAACCTCAACAAGGTTGATCGCCTCTCCTAGGTAATCCTTAGCTGGAATACGAGCTACCTCTTACTCTATAGTGATCTCAGCCACAACAAGCTCTGATACCATGTTGAATTTCTAGATAAAGGACAATTAATGCAAAACAAAAATTTCACCTCTTTGACTAGAGGTTTCCCAGATCTTAACCCTGTGAATTTTCAGCCTTAGGGCTGTTGTGAAATTAGAGTATAAAACAGCAGCAGAAACAAAAATTTCACCTCTTTGACTAGAGGTTTCCCAGATCTTAACCCTGTGAATTTTCAGCCTTAGGGCTGTTGTGAAATTAGAGTATAAAACAGCAGCAGAAAGGATACAATATTTCACTTTCTAACAGCTCAATCTTCTTGGCAATCCAGGGAGAAAAGATACCAAACTATCTTGATAACTTTTAGACCTTTAGGGCAACTTATCCCACATAAACCAGATCTGAAAATTTACTTTTACAGTAACAAAACAACAGCAAAACAGCCCTTAGATCTTTCAACGATAATGTCAAATCACTCAACAAATTGTCCTTTTACTTGTGTCAAATCATCAAGACATATATAGCTGTAAAGTACAATACATGAAGAACATATATGGCTGAAAATCAAATCTGGAAATTGCACAAGTTTTGGACAGTTGAAAACTTCATTAATATCCTCAAGATGTTCATATACATACCATAGACTTCCCTCAAGGCTAGTACAAACCAGTAGCTCTCCAAAGCCCTAGCTAGGGAAAGCAATGAAAACCCTAGCTCTAAGGAGCTATAACATGCAAGAATCACTCCAACAAGTCCTCCAAGGCAGGACATCCTCTTCTCTTCTTCTTGTTCACCAAATATACCCTAGGGTTTTGTCACAAAACCCTAATCTCAATCCTCCAAAGGATAAAATCAAACCATAGACTTCCAAGATGCTCCAAGATACTCCAAGAAGACAGAAACCCTAGCGACTCAAGAAAGAGAGAGATCAAGTACAAATGAAGACTAGGAGAGAGAGAAGACTAGTGTGCACTCTTCTCCAAGGTCACATCTCTACACAGGAATGAATAAAGAATGAATGAATGATGTACGAATGAGAAGGACTCTCGTGTCTCTCCTTCCTCTATTTATATGAGAGGTAAGGTAGTTTGGAGATTGCATTAACAAATTACTAACTTATGTTTCTTCTACTTGTGAAAAATATGATGAATAAGTTGAAAGATGGACATTTAGTATTGATATGATGAACATGACCTTGAAATATGCTTTTTAAATGGTTGGTGTTGCGTTGAGCAGAAAGGAAGAGTTACTTGACTCTTTGGGAGAGGATATTCAGTACTTCTCAGAAAAACTCCTTTCTTATGTTAATGCATCCCTTCCTGTACTTGATACTGCGTATGAGCATTCTTCTCCTGGTACAGGTGATTCAAAATTAGGGGAGAAGGAAGAGGTTATTGAAACTTTGCAACAGGACACTCCACCCTCTTTTGATGCCACTTCTTCTCATGCACCATGGGCTACTCATGAGCAAAGTTCCCCTTATTTTGAGAAGCATACCTGACGCATTGGTTCTAAATTACTTTGGTGGATGGGTTATGTAGTTGGTGGACTTGTTAAGCGTGGACATGATATTGTCACTCCTATTGACATAGGACTAGCGAGAGAAGGTCTTGGATATTTGAGGCTACATCGTCATATGCGAGTCAACCCAATTTTCCTATAACTATTGCTCCACAAGAACCAGATCCTGCCTCATTTGCTTTATGTACTATTGTTTTACATCAACTAGATCACACACCATTCCATGAAATGTCTACTGTTGATACGTCAAAACTTGGATCCACATCATTAATGCTTTTTCTTCTATTGATTTGCAGGAACCACATCTTGCACTGTCAGATTCTAATGCCATGGATCTTGCACCTTTTGATAAACTAGAGCCATATTCTACACCATCTACACATTAGCCATATTGACATCCTAATCATAGTCATCAGAAGCATTCTCACTCTCCATTTAGGTATTGACATTCTTATTGCCACACCTATTGGTATGATAGTGACTCTTATACAAATCGATAGAAGCGTAGATGGAAATTTTTTGGATTGGTACCCACTGTTATGATTAATTGTTATTGGAATGATGATCGGTCATGACAACAATTGAGGTCTTGTTTGAGGGCATCTTATCGATTGGTTTCCTTGACTATACAATTGTATAGTTTGTGTCGCTCTTTCTAATTGATTCATTGTAGCAACAATGTCTTCTAGATAGTTTTTATGGTAGTTTTCTTTGTTGCATTTTTTTTGTATGTGTGCATAACAAAATATGCTTTTATGAGGGGCAGACCGTCTTGTTGCTTGTGATGTTTAGAGCACTTGTTGAGCCTTATGACCCTCCTTCCTAAAAGGTTCATGGCTATGTCTCTTGGTTGGAGCATTCTTGTTGATGTTTGACATTTGTCCTAATAACATCTTTGTCAGATCACTTTCAGCTTCATCATGTTCTTTGCCATTTTTTGTCATTCTTGGAGATTGTTCTTTTATAGTATTGCAGGGTTTGATACCCTGCTTTGACCACTCGTGCATATGCTTGTTTGTGGAAACTTTTGTTTGCTTCACTGGTTCCTAAGAGCTTCCTGTGAAGTTTGTTTTGGTGTCTTGGAGTCTACAATGTTGAAGGACTCTTTGTTGAGAGTTGTTTTTGCACCTTGTCATGATCAATTTCCTGTCATCATTGGTCATGATTGTATTCCCTATCTAAATTAACATTACGTGGGGACTATTATAATATTTATTTGGCCATTTTTTCACCACATTTCCCAAGTGTATATAAAGGGGGGATGTTGGGATGTAATATTTACTTGGTCAAATATATAAGCAAATACATTGACACCTTAATCACTACCAATTGGTATGTGGTCTTGAGGTTGTCCTTTTATACCACCTTTCCTTATTTGTGTCCCTGAGCCAATCTTAAGGGGGGATGTTAGTGTTATATGGTTAATCTTGTCTTGGTGATGTGACCATTTAAGGGGTGTCTTGTGGGTTCCATTAGTAAACCCTTTGTGGTTGGCTGCGATCACATGCGTTGTTATTGAAGGTCCTTGGTGGTCCCACACCTAAGATTAGAGGCTATGTCTAAGCTACTCAAACACCTATATATATAAGAGGTGACAACCTCATTTGTATTTACCATGTGCCAAGCTTTGAGCTTATTGCTAAATCTTAAGGGTACTTAAGTACCCATGTACAAATTTGAGGTGCTTTTGTGTACTTGGTTAATATCTATTATATCTTTATTATGACATTGTGCTTCTTGGGTTTATTCCTTACGATGATTATGTATTAGGTTTGATCATGAGGATGTTCTCACTGTTGCTCCTGTTAGAATATAGAAGATTGTGCTTGTTTTACCATTGACGATACCCTCGTCACCCAACCACAGGCCGAAGCCACACAGGCTGAAGCCACCCTCTGAGCACCTTGACCTTGACAAAGAAGAGAATCCTAGTAGCAATCCAATAGCCAAGAGAGGCTAATGCACCAAGCAAGAATAGAAACCAAGCTGATCAGATAATCCCACCCAGAGGCTAGCGCACACCTTCCTAGAAACTTGCGCACAAGCTGCACCTGCACCTGCATAGATCCAGTTCTATCTGCAACTGTTGTGATGTGTATAATGAGAACTCGCACCCTGTATTTATAGTAGTCTGGGTAGTTTTACTGGGGCCGACTTCTCCTCCTGGGTACTAATAAATTCATATTAAATATATTTCTGTAGCCGACAACTTGTCTAGGGTTTCCTTTACTTCTTTGCTTCCTTCCGGAGTATTCTAATCTCATCATAGGTCACAATAGAGGTTCATACCTCCCGAAGCTACCATAATATTAACATTCCCTCCTAGCTAGGGAGGTATGGTCTTGAGCACAACAGACCATTCAACTGGTAGCAACACGAGCACCGTCATTATTATCCAACTGGATAATCTCCTATGACAACTGGTAC
>SNQJ01S0016011.1:0-24810 GCA_010110895.2 Picea sitchensis
ATCTTGGAGATTCAGGCACCTGGGTTATTCTTACCATCACCCGATCTATCAATTGGTATATTTCTTAGAGTGATTGGACACTTTTGGCAGCAGGGCTGAGTTATTGAGGGTTTCAACCTTCTATTGGAACATGGCATTATTCAGCTGGAGAGTTTGACATTCAGATTTGCTTGTATTGATCTTCATTTCTTATTCAGCCTTTGGAGGCATTATTTTGTATTAGCGGGAGCATTTTGTAGCAGCTCATATCTATTGCTTGTACGAACATCTGAGGTTTATGCCAGATTGACCATCTAGTGTATTGATCTTACATTGCTTATAATAAAAATGTCAGATATTTGGTTGTGCTTCTACATCTTGAATATATTGTGATCTCCATGTGTTGATGAATCTTGTATGCACTTAATAACTCAATAAATTAGTAGTAGTTAGTGATTCCAAGAAAGAATTTGGCTTGGGATCATTACAAAGGATGGAGCCCTAGAGGGAGAATTGATTGAGATGATTTTCCTAGGGTGTGAGGCATGGTGGGTGCCTAGAGACTCCATTATAGAAACTAGATTTCCTATATCCATAGAGCTCTAAGAATGCATGGTTGGACTATGATGAAGCCTTGGAGTAGAAGTGGGATAGCTCAAGGGACTATGATGATCTGAATTTATGCAAGAATGCAACATAATACACAAATAACCATGAATACAAAGATGTAGTGGAAATAACACTTCAATTCATTAATATCAAAGAACTGAAATTTGTTTATCGACATAATATAAATAAACTAGCTAAGGCGCTGGTAGCTTATCTCGGAGAAGAGATGTGGCGGCTACAGGCCTCTGAAATCTATGTTACAATGAGGCTCGAAGGCCTATATGTATTGAGAAACAATAGAAACCCTAAACATCCATAAACCTAACCCTAGGAGATGAAATTCTAGAATATGGGCCCCATCGGGGTAAATTGGTACATCAATTTCCTGTGGTTGTAACTTTGGCATACTATCTCCGCTTGACGCATATGATACATCGTTAGAAATATCTATCCGAGGAATAAAACTATTAGAACAAAATATCATGCTTCAGACTAGACCAATATTCACCCACCGGTTGATGCCTAAAAAACGTCGTTTAGGGCCTCAAAATGGCTCTGGAAGTTCAGGACCCGAAAAACTGCCAAAAATAGTAAATTCTGCTACAATTAAGGAAACTGAAAAACTGAAAAAAACAATGGTGGGGGTCCAAGTGGAATAGGCGGGTGGCCACCAATATCCACCTAGATCATTCCTCCTCGCTTAGGAAGCAATGGTCCCCATTGTGTTGATTTCCTCCAAGAGATGAGGAAACTTCTTCTGAACTTGGTCCCTACTGAGCCACTTGCCCTAGTGAAGGAGTTGGCCTACTTTGACAACTCGATATAGATGGATCCTCTGCTGGTGGGTTTTCTTGATCTATGTGTCCATAATCTGATCAATTGTGGCTTGTTCCATGTAGACTGGGTATAACTCTATTGGTGTGAGTTGTTTTGCCATGTCGGATGTGTCCAGTAGAGGTGGAAAGTAAGGCTGAAGGCGGTCCACATTGAACAATGGGTGCAAACCAAGGAATGGTGGGATACTGAGCTCGAAGACATTGTCCCCTACAGCCCTGGTGATGATGTATGACCCATATCAGAGTGGGAAAAGCTTGTGGTGGGGTCCAATAAGGCGCTCTTTCTGCAAATGTAGCCACACTTTGTCACCCACCTGGATGTTGTGTTGCACCCGATGTTGATCATGCTGTCGCTTGTACTTAGCATTGGATCTGCCCAATATTTCATGAGCCTATTGGTGAATGTATTGAATGCGCTCAATGAAGTTGTTCACCTTGGCAACTTCAGAGTGGTCATGAGCCGAATTATCCTGACTATATGAAAATGGTATGGATACATCAATGGGACATAGTGGCTGGAATCCCAAGCCCATTTGAAAGGGGTTGTGGTCAGTTGAGATGTGGAGGGACCGGTTATAGATATGTTGTACATATGGGAGGCTCTCAATGCATGTGCATGGATGCTTTGAGTTGTACATACGCAAAATGTGCACGATCATCATGTTTACGACCTCTGTCTAGCCATCAGTTTGGGGATGTAAAGTTGTGGAATTGTTGAGCTTGTTGTCTAGCATTGACCAGAGGCTGGACCAAAATGTACTGAGGAACCTGCTGTCCTGATTTGAGATGATATAATTTGGGATACAAAAGTGTACCCACACTCTTTCAAAGAAGAGTTTAGAAGTGGCTTATGCTGTGATATTCTTCTTGCAAGACACCATAATGGCCATCTTCGAGAATCTGTCAACAACCACGAAAACATAGTCATTTCCATGCTTATTATAAGGAAGGTCCAACATGTAATCCATGGAGATGGATTCCAAAGGTCGACTGGGTGTAGGCAATGAAGTATAGAGGCCTTTCTTCTTGATGGTTGGTTTGGCGATGTCATGGGTAGTGCAGGATCTGATGTACTTCTCGACATCCTGTCGAAGGTTTGGCCAATATAAATACTTCTGCAGTATTGCCACTATTTTCGCGACCCCAAAATGTCGAACGACCCGACTATAGTGTGCTTCCCAAATCATCTTGGCACGCTTTCTTGAAGGAACACAAAGGTGTCCCAGGTGACATAGTAGTGCATCCTGGAGGTGAAAATTTAGAACTCGGTTACCCTCCAAGAGTGTCTTGTATGTGTGTTAGAAATCTAGACCGCTCTTGTAGAGAAGCAGCCAATTAGAAGTATCGTTCCTAGAAGAGTTGAGCACGATGGTTATCTCCACGATCGGTGGTCTGCTAAGGCAATATGAAACATTATTGGTGCTTCCCTTCTTGTACTTGATGTTCAAATGAAACTGTTGCAGATATGTGGACCACTTCTAATGGCTATCGTTCTGCAACTTCCATTGTTTCTGTATGAACTGTAGGGGTCGGTGGTCTATGTGGATGATCATTTCCTTCCCCAAAATGTAATGCTTCCATTGTTGGAAAGCCTGCATAATTGAATACATTTCTTTGTCATAAGTGGGATACTTTTGGACTGTGTCGGATTGTGTCACACTGTGACATGCCACTAGATGTCCCTATTGAGTAAGAAATTCCCCAATAGGATAGTCAGAGGCATCTGTCTCGATCTCAAATGGTTGTTGCAAGTCTGGTAATGTGAGCATTGGGGCACAACAGAAGTGATGTTTCAATTCTATGAACGCCTTCTATTGAGATTCTGACCAAAATAATTTTTCTTTCGCTCCTCCCTTGGTGACTTGACTCAAGGGCCAAGTGGTATAAGAGAATACCAACATGAACCTATGGTAGAAATTAGAAAGACCCAGAAAGTTGCAAAGCTCTGTTAGAGTGGTTGGGGCTGGCCAATCCTAGATGACTTAGATCTTGGTTGGATCCACATGCACCCCACGCTCATCAATAATGTATCCCATATACTGAACCTTGGTCATGCCAAAAGTGCACTTATCCAAATTGGCACACAACTTGTGTTTCCGCAGTGTTTGGAGGACCTGTCAAATGTGGTGGAGGTTCTCTTCCCAAGTCTGGCTAAAGATCAGGATTTCATCCATGTACACTACTAAAAATGAGTTGGTGAATGGCTGCAATATGTCATCTATCAGCCTCATAAAGGTTGCGGGAGCATTCATCAACCCAAAAGGCATGACCAACCATTCGAAAAGGCCCTCCTTGGATTTGAAGGCAGTCTTCCATACATCAGACGGTTCAATTGGTACCTGGTGATACACGGACTTCAAGTCAATCTTGCTGAATTATTTATCCCCTTTGAGTTGGTCCAGAAGGTCATCAATCCATGGGATCGGGTACCTATTCCTGACAGTGATCTTGTTCAACACCTGATAGTGAATACAGAGTCTCCAAGTCCCATCCTTCTTCTGCACCAACATGATTGGGCTCCCACAGAGCGATGAACTTGGATGGATGTGACCTTTCTGCAATAGCTCCTAAATCTGCCTCTTTATTTCATCGTTCTCTAGAAAAGAGTGCATATAGATCAGTCCATTGGGAAGTGGTGCACCTGGGGTCAGATCGACGGGGTGCTTGACCTGACAATGCAGAGGCACCCCCGAGGCTGAGGTGAAGATGTCTCGGTACTCCTCCATGAAATTTTCCATTTGTTGTTGTCATGTAGAGGAAGTCATGGCCACAATATTCTTCTTTCCCCGAGGGAAGATCACCAGGAAAAAAAAATTCCCGGTTTTGGAAATGAGCTGACTGCATTGTTTTGTAGTAACCAAAGAGATAGTGGTAGGTGGTGGTACCTCTGGTATCTTGTACAAATTGTTTCCGAAAGTAACAATAAAAGTGCAAGGCCAGGACTCATACACATCATGTCACTTCCACAAATATGGTTGGACTAATAATACATCACAAACATCAAGAGGAGAAATGTCACATAATACCTCATCGACGAAGGGCTTGATGCTGTAGGGAAGGTGACACTGCTAGCTGACGCAGAGATCCCGTCCTTGGTGAAGACACCTGATGGTGTACGAATGTGGGTGTGATGTGGTTGGAAATCCAAACCGCTTCATGACCTCTGCTGAAATGAGGTTCTTTTGTCTTACACTATCAACAATGAACTGTAGTGGGGAACCATTTACCCACATCTGGGAGTGGAAGAGACGCTCCTCCTCCTCTGGATCTTCCAGTTATTCCTTATGTATATTTGAGGTGGCAATAATGGTGATGGGCTTCACATCGATAATTTTCTTCCCTTTTTCATTCCCCTTCTTGGGTTTTGATTCAGTGTTGGAGCATGCATCTGATTCATAAGCCCTCATCTTGGTTACCAATGATTGTTTGGCCCGAGACTCACTTGTGTTGTGAGTGTAGCTCTTATGGAACTCACACCACTTTCCTATGTCCTTCTTTAGCTTCGTTGTGTTGTTATTTTCTTATGGCTTTGGTAGGTTGTCTTGAGCCTCCATGACTTGGATTTGTCCTTTGTTCTGCGGTTTGGGGGCACCTTTCACTTGATTTTGATTCACAAATCCAAAGTCTCGCTTCTTCTGTTTGAATTTCTGCTCAGTCTTGGCAGCATATCGATATGTCGTATCAAGCGAGGAGATGTCGAGGAACTCCATTTCCTCATGAATGTATCTATGTAGACAAATGCAGTACTTCAACACCATATTTTTCTCCAAATCTTTGTTACCCAACTTTGTGCACAGGGTATGGAACATATTCGTCAGCTCATGCACATCTTGATCCCTTTGTTGCTGCAGCGTAGTCCATTTTATGTATTTGTCCTCATAGCTCCCCATTGTATAATATTGTTCCTTGATGGAATATCATAAAGAATTACAAGTGGGTATGACTGAGAACAGAGAGGGTTACTCCTCATCCTTTCTCTCGCAATAGTTTTCCCACCAATCCTTGACATGGGGGTCATCTTTGACTAGTGAAAAAATAATCTTCTCCAAGTCGTAAAAGTCATGAACCGAGAAGTATCCTTCTAATAGATTAAACCATCTATCTATGATGTCTGCATCTATTTTTCCATCAAATATGGGAATTTCAAAGTTTACTTGTACCTTAAAAGGGGTTGGGCCTCCATAGTGGTTGTTGGATGCAGATGCACCGCCAGTGGGCAATCGTTGAAGGATCTGGGCGAAGTTATCCATCATCACATTCATTTTTTTTTAAAGGGCCTCCTCGAGCAATATTTTGAAAGGATATCTTACTCCCTTGTCTTTCTTTTCATCCCCCATGGGCGACCGTTGGGGTTTGTGAGGCCAATCTTGTAAAGGTTCAACCAAATCGAGCCCTAACTCCTTATACCCCGACCTTGTTGGGGACATGCAAAGAAGTATAGAGAAAGAACATACTTCTCTGATACCACTAATCTGAATTTATGGAGGAACACAACAAAATACACAAATAACCATGAATACAAAAATGAAACGGAAATAACACTTCATTTCATTAATATCAAAGAACTGAAATTTGTTTACAGACAGAATAGAAATAAACTAGCTAGGGCACTGGTAGCTTATCTCTGAGAAGAGATGTGGTGGCTAAAGGCCTCTGAAATCTGTGTTACAATGAGGCTCGAAGGCCTATATGTTATTGAGAAATAATGGAAGCCCTAAACATCCACAAACCTAACCCTAGGAGATGAAATGCCAAAATATGGGCCCCGTCGGGGTAAATTGGTACATCAATTTCCCAGGGTTGTAACTTTGGCATACTATCTCCGTTTGACGCATTTGATACATTGTTAGAAATATTTATCTAAGGACTACAAATGCTAACAACAAATATCATGGTTTGGAATAGACTAATATTCGTCGACCAATTGATGCCCAAAAAACATCGTTTGGGGCCTCAAAATGGCTCCAGAAGTTCAGGGCTTGAAAAATTGCCAAAAATAGTAAATTGTGCTACAATTAAGGAAATTGAAAAACTGAAATAAACAATGGTGGGGGTCCAAGTGGAATAGTCAGGTGGCCACCAATATCCACTTGGATCATATGATGTAGAGAAGGCGCTACATTTCCTTAGGTTGTGCAGTATGTGGGGAATGAGAGGTTGTAGGCTATAACTATTGTTGGAGTTTGGTACCTTGGAATGGCCTTTGTTTGTGTGAGCTATGAGACCTTCACTGGCCTAGTAAGAGATTATTGTCCCTAATGGATCTATAACCCTAGCTTGAGGGTGATCTGTTGTTGAGAGCACTAGAACATCAATGTTTAGGGATGGGTGGAATGTCTAAGGTCTACAACCATTTGTTTATTTTACAAAACATAAGTTCCATGATTATATTTTATTTTATTGTTGTGTATAATATGTATCTATGAGTTAAATTATAAAATAGAACTTTATCAACATTTTGCATGTATAATTTTGTATGTTTATGTTAGAATACATGGTGTTGCATGTTATTGTTTGTCCTGCATAACTGTATCATATGCAAAGCTTATTTTATTCGTTATAAGAGCTTTTTTGGGAATAAATATTTATGGTATAAAAGGATTAATGAGTGAGATTAAAATAATTTTATTAAAATAATTTTAAAAATTCATTATGGAAAGAGCTGAAATTTGGAGTAATGTGGCTCAGATAGGATTTCTAGGTGCGTTACAAAGTGGTATCAAAGTTGTATTGAAGTGATGTGGCCCAAGATGGAGGCTCATGTACACTAAAATGTGGTATCAGATCAAAGGTTACAAAACTTAGGCTATATGGGCCACAAACCATGTTGAAAATTAAGAAATTGCAAGTTACGTGCTAAATGTTTGACAATATTTCTCAAGGAGAGAAATTGGGGAAATATTCAGATGTAGAAAAATTATGGGCTTGCAATTGCCCATATGTGGTCAAATTTGGTGGAATTTTTTTTATAGAGGTACAATTTTTTAAATTCTTGGTTTCATATTTGGTGTTTTTGGGTCATATTATGGATTTGCAGAGTTGACCATGGAAGGTTATGGTGAAATTGGGAAAAATTCCCAATTCTAGGTGAAATATGGAGGGGAAATTTGCTCATAAATGTTGAATAAAAATGTACAAAGGTTGAATTCATAGTTGTAGGATTGAATTCGGTCAATATGAAGGGTTAATGGTGGATTTGAGATAAAAAATTTATGGCAAAAATAAAAATTCTATAAAATGGATGAAATTGGCAAAACTAGGAAATTTCAAAATTTTGAAAATTTTGAAATTTTCTGTATGGATGACATCAGGGATGATGTGGAGATACTAGGTGGAAGATGAGTTGACACATGGAGGGGAAAATTTTCATCAAGAGGTTTTGTTTTAGAATGGAGAGATCCTATTATCATTCAATATTATCTTATTTTGAAATGAATGTGGATTGTTGATCACGATGGATCTTCGACATTGGATCTATTAGAGTCAAGTGACATTCATTAACTTTTGATCATATTTAATCTTGAAATTAATATGGACCATTGGATCAAATGGAAATATTCCATTATATATTTCAGAGTTCGATAGAATCCTTAACCTCTAATCATATTTAATCCTGAAATGAATCTATGTCATTGAATCAGATGGACCTCCATCGTTGGATATTTCAGAGTTAAGGAGCATCCTTAACCTCCAATCATTTTTAATTTTGAATTAGATATGGAACATTAGATAAGATCATCCTCAACTGTTGGATGTTTTAGAGGTAAGTTGCTTTGATAAGGATCACACACCTTTAAGTATGAATTAGACATAGTTCATCATATCATATCAACCCTGACCATTGGATCTTTTACAGACAAGATAATCCGATAAGGATCACACACCTTTAAGTTCAAATTAATTTGGACTGTTAGATCCGATTAATATCGATCGTCATATTTATAGAAGGTAAGTTGCATCATTATCAACCGATCACTTCTCATTCTGAAATAATATCTCAACCACATGATTTCTATAAAGTCACACAATTATGCCACGTAGTGTGAATAACAAAAAGGTACAAATGGGCCATGACTTGGATAAAAGTAAAGTGAAGAGAGAAAAATAAGAAAGAGGAAAAGGAAGAATCTTGGAGGGTGACGAAGCACCTAGGTGTCTAGTTAGATGACATGAAAAACAAGTGTCTAGTTAGATGACATGAAAAACATGGGGCATGACACGTAGGATCTAATTTCCACATCAACAGATGCATCCCATGCCACATCACAAAGGATGTCATGTCAACAAAGATCAAGGTGTATAAAAAAATAATTTTGGAGCCAAAATATTATTTTGGCCATAAAATGAGTTGATTAACTCCAAATCAACTGAAACTTTGGGGTTAGGCCTATAGTGAGAAGGATTACAAAAATTTAAGTGAGGAGAATTGGCCATTTCTGCTCCATATTTCCAAAAAATGAAGATTAATATTTTTTTAAGAATGGAGTTGGGTATAGTGATAGAGGCCTTGTTGCAAGTGAAAATTCAATACCAAGGAACATGAATAGTCATGAAGATACCCCAAAGATATTTTATCTGAATTCCAAAGGGTGTGGAATGGAGATGCCCAAATAGGACAAAGTACATTTTTTTGAGCCACTTTTTAGGGCTTTCTAAGATCTTTGAAGGAGGAAAAGTGACCCTAGATCACCAATATGGAAAATTTTATTTATTGGACATTTTACCTACATAGTAAGACACACGTGTTTTCTTTAGTTAAGTTTTCCCAAAACTTCTTAGTTTTGGTGATAGCTAGTTTGGATGAAAATTCGAAGCATGGGGAAAAGTGCAAAAGTGCAAAGTTGGTATTTCTATATTTCTACAAAAAGTGACTGGAGCATCGGGATAAAAATATGAAGGATGTTGGGTGTTCCCCATCAGAGATACTATGTGTACCTAATACAAATTCTTTTCCCATTCATGATGTATTTTATTCTAGAGGTGTCTGAAGTTAGCCACTGAGATTTATTGTACCAGTGAGACAATACAAAAAGAGAAAAAAACTGCTAAATTCAAGAAGCCATAATTTTCTGGTCAAAGCTCAAAATTGAGCAATTGGGTAGTCATTGAAAATATATTGGAGAGTATAATTATATTATCCACCCATAATTTATATTTTAGTAACATAAATTTTTAGTAAATCAAAAGAAGGAAACTAGTGGCCTTGAAGAGATGAAAATGATGTATAATTTTGAAATTTGCTAATTATTTTTAACCAAACAAAATTGTGTGGACTACACGTTTTGTAGAAATAAGGATACATGCATAACAACGAAGGTACAACTTAAGGAATAGATATATGGAGGATGCATATGAAACCTATAATCATGAGGAGGAAGTCATTGGGTTTCATATTAGTTTGGGTAATGCAAAGATCGAATCAAATGGGCATAGAGAAGGTAAAGAAGAAACAATAGAGTTGGTGGAGACAATGAGAATCATGCAAAGAAAAGTGTTGAGATACAAACAATAAGAAGATTATAATGTATTAGGAGGAGTAGAACCACATCAACACTCAACTGTTACAAATATTGAACATGTTGTAAAAGAAAATAAACAAATAATCAAATTCAAGGAAAGCATAAGAACACATATATCATGCCAAGAGAGAGGAAGCCATAAGTGCTAGGCACTCTAGAATTTCTTGTAGACATCATCACCATTCACCAAGGCACTCAAATAAAAGGGCACATGCAATTTCAAAGTTAGAAAGTAGTCTAGGCTTGTCTCTTTTCAGACATCATAAAATGAGGTCTAAAGTAGAATATTTTCAAGGAGAGTTGAGGAAGATCAATCCTCCTACATTTGATGGTGATAATATGAAATATGAAGATGTAGAAGCTTGGCTATTGGGAATGAGGAAATAATTCCAATTACACAATTATTCCTCAATTGTAGAAGCCAAAGTTGCAATCTGTCATATTTGAGAAAAAGAATCAATGTGGTGGGACCAACTCAAGTAACTTAAGCACATTGATGACAAGGGGATCTCATGGAGGTAGTTCAAAAAATATTTTCAGAAGAAATACTTGCCAAAACTTTATTATGATAAGAAGATGTAAGAATTCTTTGAACTCAAGCTTGGAAGCATGACAAGGGATGAATATGAGAGGAGGTTCCTTGTATTATTGAGGTATGTTGTCTTCATAAAGGATGAGAAATTTAAAATCCAAATATTTCTGAGTGGGATACCTTCTTTCTACAATGATACGATACATTTTGATGAGCCCAAGACACTGGAAGAAGCCATAAGGAAAGAAAAGTATCTTGATGACCATAATAAAGGAAGGTCGTCTTTCTAAACATATTGGGATGATAAGAAGAAAGGAAATATGGAGAAAATAAATAAAGGGAATAAGCCACCATTTTTCAGAAATAATTCTCAAGGAAATCCAACAAAAAATGAGTCCATGATGACAGAGTCTTTGGGGAAAAGGAGAAGATTGCAACACATAAAATGTTAGGGATGCGATGGAGATCACTTGTATATATATTTCCCTCTCAAAGGATAAAGGAAAAACATTGTCCACAATATCCAAGAGGGAGATACAGGTGAGGACATGGACAAAATAATGCTAAGGATTTATGAAACCTTGGACAACACGAAAGTGGAATACCAATCTCATATGATTGAAGTAGAAGGTAAGATTGATAACCAACCCATACCCATTTTAATTTATTCTAGAGCTATCCATGGTTACATAGATCCTAATCTTGTTGAGATATTTCATTTGCAAAGAAGAAAATATGGGAAATATTGGTTGGTTCAGTTAGCCACAAGAGCTAAGAGAAGAATCAATGAGTTGGTTAAGTATTGTCTAAAGAACATGAATGTACTTAGCACAAAGGAATATTTGAATATCATACCTTTGGGTTCATATGACTGCCTAATTGGTATGGATTGGTTGGGAAAACATCACGTTGTTCTAGGTTACTACAACAAGGCATTCACTTGTATAGATGAGGAAGGGAACTTGAGAATAGTTCAGGGTATTCCAAAGGAAGAATCAATCAGATAAATTTCATCCTTACAGCTGAAAAGAAGCTTCAATAAAGGATGCCAAATATATGTAGCTCATATGGAAGAGACAACGAAATATAAGGTGCCAAATCTCAAATATTATGCAGTCCTGAGAGAATTTGAAGATGTTTTTGGTGAAATACTAGGTTTGCAACCAAAGATAAACATTTATTTCTCTATTGAATTGATGTTTGGAGTTTCCCTAGTGTCTAAGAATCCTTACGGGATGAGCACACCAAAGCTAAATAAATTACAAATGCAGCTTGAAGAAATTTTGAAGAAGGGGTATACATGCCCAAGTGACCGACCCCTGTTTGGGCTCATGCCTTTAGGAGGTCACCTTAATCATCGACCACTGGTTTTGCATATCAACAGATCTCAACCATTCATTAGAGAGGGATGGTCAGAGTGAGTGGAAATCCTAGTGGGGAAGGAACTTTGTCGAAGAGACTCCAAGAGTCAATGATAACTGTTGATCGGAATATGGGAGAGGCTGAACCTTAGCCATAGATCAAAGGGGATCCTGATCAAGTGAGGAAAAAAAGGGAAGTGACATCAACATGACATGTTGTGATAGCATGACAGTCAGTGTCTCCCAAAGGGTGACACGTTTCATCCTGAAATTCATAGGAAGGGCTGAGTGGGATTCCCTGTCATTATTAAACTCTATAACATGTGTCTTAATCCTAGTTGTTTGAACTATAGATCGAATTATTTGAACCATTAGATTTGATGAAGGAAATTCCTTCGGAGTAGAAATTTCAAAGTCACCGATATGGGTGAACTCCGAAGGAAGGACTCTGAGGAGGAATGAGGATCGTCAGATCTAGGATGGACAGATATCCATCTTTGATAAGAGTATTACAGTTGGATTGTTTGTGTGTGGGGGTGCTACAGGACTCCGATGGAGGAACTCCAAGAGGAGATCTGAGTCATGGATCTGTCATGATCGAAGGAACTTTGAGAGGATATTTGGGTTGTTGATCTATCGTGATTGGAGGAACTCTAAGAGGATATCTGATCCATTGATTTTACTTGATCCAGAGAACTTCGAGAGGATATCTGACCCATTGATATGTCACGATGAAAAGAACTTTTAGAGGACATACAAACTATTGATATCCTACCAAATAGAACAAGAGGGTGACATGGATGGTTCTAGGTGTCAAGGAAGGATTGTGCCACATGTCATGGTGACTTGGTACCTATAAGCAAGAATTCGTGGGAAGATGAATGACACATATCACGTGGCAAGGGTGCCACATGTCTAGCATAGATCATGCCATGTGTCAAGGTGACTCAATATTTTGGGATATAACTCTGTGTTGAGTGATGTATGCCATGTGTCACACTTGGTTGCTAGTAGTGGTAGGGCCACATGTCATGACAACTGGCAGTTAGCGTTTCCTCGAAGATAATGCATGTAGATAGTTGATTGGCTAACAGGATGGAAGTAGGCCTGGTTAGGAAAAAATTCCTTTAGGTCATCACCTTAAATATCAATCATTGATTGGAGGGGAAAATAATGATCTCCCTTGTCCATCGGAGTGGGCCTCTCGAATGGGTTTGCACTACCCAAACAAGTGCACTCTGAAGGGTAGAATCTAAGGATCGATCTGTACTATTGATCAGTGAGTGGACGCGATGCAAGGATGATCGTTGATCTATTGTGGAGTTCCACATGGTCGCATAGATGAAAAGGAAAAATGGAAACACTTGGTTAGGTAAGTGTCATTATCTTGTTATAACGTGTATAGCCACGATAGTCCATGCTTCAAGATGTGTGTGGATCCATGTGTCATGTGGGTGTCGTGCCATGTATACAAGGATTCCATCAAGGGAAGCAGGAGTTAACAATTGTGCAGGTAAGGACTCTGATGTATTCATAGTCATTGATTGTTTGACTATAAGAAGCATTGGATCTGTCAGAGTATGTATGGTCGGAGTGAAATATGACTCTGTGGAGAAGGCACTCTAATGAGAGGATCTCGAATAAATCAGAGCCGTCAATTTGGAGAAGGGTCAAAGGTCCAATAGGGTGGGAGTCAAAGGGCCAGGTGGCGGATGGTACATTAGTGCCACGTGAAATGGCACAAGTGACATGAAGCCTTCTGAAAATGAAGTGATATATAGTTAAATAAGGCCCAAGAAACTTTAGAGGGTCATAAATTTTAATCTTGAGCTCAATTTTGAGCATGGTAATAGTCGTTGGAAAGATCTTAATGAATAGAAGATGATGGTGAAATCAAGAAGAGGGTTTATATGGTTGAGGAAAAATAAATTTTTTACTACCCCATCCCTTAAAAAGGTACTTAGGGGGTTGGGTCTGTTACAAGAATACTTCATATTCTATCTTAACAAGAATTGATAGACATTTGTGAGAAATCAACAAGGGTTTGAGAAAGAAATTAATGTTTGTTAAAGGAAAATTAAAGCAATTCAAGAACCAGTCTAATATAGATATTTTAATTGATTTTATTGATGAAATCGAGAAATCACTTTACACTTCATGTGAAGGTGGTGTTCCTCATGGTTGACCTAAGGATACAAAACCTACAACTAATCTTCTTATGCTTGATGATACTATTGAGATTGTGGATCTCATTGATTCTCTTGAGAATGATGTTTCTTTTGAATATTTACAAGTCAAGTGTCTGATTAATATTGAACCAACTATAGAAGGTTCCTAGGAAAAACCTATTCATAAAAAAGAAATACTAGATAATACTCCAATGAAAGAATCTATGTATGAAATAGATATCTCCCTTGATGCTAAGACATTGGTATTACAAGTTGAGGTAGCCAAATTGAAGAAAATTATTTAATCCTTTGGTTCATGTACAATTCTCTTATAGAGGCATAATTAAATTATTCATCATATGAAAGAACAATGGGCCACATTTTATAGGGAAACTCAGGAAAAATGGAAAATTATGTGGGCTGACTAAAAATAAATAGAGATCAATAAGTAGTTGGTCCAGAAGCTACAAGAAAAAAAAAAATAGATGTAAGCCTTGGCACTTGCAACCTTGGCTTATAGATGTCATTCACCGGTCTATGTAGTTTTTCTAAAAGAGCAAGTGATGTCATGTCAATCGAGGTTGCTAATTATAGGAAACTACTTTAACATAATGAAGCCTATAGAGGTTTTGGAATCTTATTCTAACTATATTGAATATGATCAAAACCATATGTGTGAAATTTATCAACATGACTTTACACTTAGTCATGAAAAAGGTTGGAATCCTACCCCTTTTGTAGGAGATATTGAACTCAAAGATTTTACTTAGTTCCTCAAACATCAAGTGCAATGGAGTGTTTCTCTTTCTTATATAGAGCATGATGAGACACATGATAACTTATCGATCAGAGGGAAATCATTCACTCCACATAGAGTTCTTCATGATCATGAAAAGTTTTTTAAACAAAATCGATTTCTTCCTCACATTCGATGCACGAAGTGCACATATATTTCTTTCTGCATTGATAATATGTCCCTCATATGGATAGAAGCCTTATTATCCTCCCAAGGAAGATGGAATTTCCTGATAGAGACATGAAGGTGAAGGAAACCTATGGTTTATACCAACCTTAATCTTGTCATTCTTAGATATGAATGATATATATCTTGTTTGAAGCAGTGTGGAACATAGTGGATTGGGATACAATATTATTTTCCTCTTATATGGTGCCTAGATCTAAAGTATAAATACAATTTTCTCTAGGAACCTGTAGAGGAAGAAACATTTTGGGACATCATTATTAGGAAGTGAGGTTACCTTGGGTTGGGAGACACTGGACATGGTTCCTACAACTAGAACAATATTCATAAAAAATAATTCTAGCCCTTACTCCTACGGCTTAGATTCAGATGATTGAATGCACAAGGATGTGCAACACCTTCAACTAGGGGGAGATGACGAGCCTTGTTTTTTCTCTTTTTTTATCCTCATTTTTCCTGCACAATCACCCTTTCCTTTTTACTTAAACAAATTTTTACATCTCTTTATGCCTAATTCATGAATTCAAGTCTCAAGCTTATTCTTGTCATTAATTATGAGAATTTTCCTTTGAATTCTGATTAAATCATAGATTAAGGATTCCATAGAACATAATTATTGCTATAGATCCTTGTTTTGGATCACTTCTGATCCTTGTTATTTATTTCTATAGGACATGGTGGAGATCATTGCAGACCATGCTATAGATCACTACATTACTATGTTGTGGATCAATATAGGCCCTTTCTATGTATCACTACATAATCCTATGTTGTAGATTTGTGTGTGAGTTGATAATGCAGATCTCATGTTGTAGATTCTAAAGGGTATATTTTGAAGTTATGAATGGTTGTCTCCACCATGAAAATATTTTTTGCATTTGTCATATGGTTAGAAATGCACAATGTAATTATAAAGTTGTAATTGGAAATATACCTATACACTTACTGATTGACAATTAAATTTATTTTGTTTGGTTTAAGTAGTTATATATATATATATATATATATATATATATATATATATTCGACTTAGGAATCTATATTTAGATATTGTTGGGAATCTATATTTAGATATTGTTGGAATAGATTGAGAATCTCTTATTCTTAAACATATTCATTAAAATGATATGTTTTCTAATTATATTATAAAAGGGGATATTCATCCTTAAACAAATGAAGGCATAGAGACACAGAAAGAGAAATCAATAATCGTAGTATGACATGGGAAGTGAATAGTTTGTGATGTCAAATTCTTTCTTGATTAATTTAGTTATGTATTGAATTTCCAAAAACTGTGATTCATTGGATAGCTCTTTGTTCCATAGAGGCAAGGCCCACTCTGTAGGTATGAATATGCTTAGATATATTAGTTTAGTTCTCTTTGTTTTGTTCATTTGAATTCAACACTTGTTATTGTTTCTTGGTCCAAATTTTGGTAGCTAAATCTTGTTCCTTGTCTTTGATAGTTAATATTGAATATATGAATTGTGTGAACTATAAAAACATTATAGTTTTCATTCAATATTCATGAATCCTATGGATTAAGATAAAAGGAGTGGCAAATTCTTTTGTTGTGTGATTTTTTTGATTTGATCTCTAGCATAGATAGATAGGAAATGAGTAGGATTTAGAAGTTAATGACTCATTATATCATCATTTATAAATCTAATACAAATTAGGTCTTTGAATTATGCATATATAGTGCATGATTTTCTTTAATTTCAGAACAAATCATAGATTAAAGATTGTTTATTTTGTATTTATTATGTTAAATATTTAGTCAAGTTGGAGTTGTTGCAAAACATAACATTTCTACATCCATCACATCTATAATGTTCCATTACAATACGTCTTCTATAATTCTTTCATTTTCAATTGGAATGATGAAATACCCTGATGAATCATACAAACACCTAAAGGATCATTTCCATTTACCTTTGAATTTGTTGCTCTACTAGAAGATGTAATATCACAATTGTTGATTTTTTTTTTATCATGAGGTACAATATGTATTGATCAAGGTCTATTGCAGAAATGTCTTCTAGTTAATATCCTTCAACGTTTGGTTCCAATATAAGGATGAACTTGATCCAAATAAGAATTGGGGGAACGTTCACTAGTTTCCTTCAAACCATATCAACAATCATCATGAAAAACCTCATCATAAATTTATAAACTATATTACTTATAATTTATTGATTTACATACATTCATTTTGATATGTGGAATTGGAGTACTAATAGGATATATGGTTGGAGTTACAATTTGAATATGTAGATAATAAGCATAACAACTAAGTTGCATGAAAATTCAAATAATCGTACGTCATATTTAACTAGATTTTATAACCTAATTAATATAATAATGAAATAATATCTTGAGCAGAGGATGAACTAGTAGAATGATTTGAGATTGTACTAGAGGAGGGATTACTTGATGTTGAACTAGAGCTTTGAACAAGATACAATACAATTTAGGAAATACTTATAAGTGAACATCAAAAGTCTTCTAATAAAGATACATGATTTTTTTTCAATAAGAAATTTATGAAATTCATGTTATTACAATATGATCTTACCAAAATCTAAATCATACGAAAATGAATAACTCAATGAGAATATCATTGTTTATAATATCTAGAAACAATGTTAAAAACTAGTTAATTAAAATAATAAAATGGGGTTATTATATGGATGAGGGTTTACAGTGATGAGAGATTAGGGTTATAAGGATTTAGGGACATTGATGAGTTTATCTCTTGTAGGTGTTAAGGGTTAAACGAGCTATGAGTGTTAGGGATTAGACATTAAGGTTTATGGGCTAGGAGGGATCGGGTTGGGGGAAAGGTATTATAGGTGTTAGGGGCTGGGGATTAGGAGGTACATGTAATAATATGTTATAGAATTTATGGGTGATAGTCATAGTAATGAGTTATAATAAACAATACAATTTTCATACTAAATTTTTGATATAATTACTCAAGGAGAATAATTGGGGAAAAATGAGGAAATTGGTTAATTATACCAATTCCAAATGAATGTAAAGAATGGACAAGGTGGAAAAATACAAGCCTGAAAAATTCATGGCCATTTTGTGGAGGAAATTGGAAAAACAATTATAATGAAATCGATGAAAAATTCCCAATTCTAGACCGGTAACAAAAATATGATGTGGGTCCATACTAGTGACATGGATTTATAGGGTGATGTGGATGCATAAGGGTGATTCTAGGTGGATTTAAGATGCATGGGTGGAAACCACGAGGAAGGTTCCATGGTGGGAGGGGAAGATAGGTCAAAAAACGTGATTCTAGAGCTCATAAAGAAGTATCTGAAACTATTCTTTCATTGTTTGAAAATTTCATGTCTACAATTGTCATCTTGTGGTTTCTTTTTGGAAATAGTCTCCTTGTATAGAGAGACTTCTGGAGTAGCCACATCCATTTTATATTCCTTCAAGTTTCAGACCAAATCACTATGGTCCATCATCGAGAACAAATTGATGTAGACGAGAACTAGATTTAAGACCTATTAATATAGAAGAGAAAGGGAAACACATGAAGACAAAAAAGAAACAAAAAATAAAGGTTAGACAAAGCTTAGGAAATCAAAACCCTAATAAAAAGAAAAGAGAACAAAGGAAAATATGTTGAGAAAACATTGTCATTGATGTCAAAGTGGAAGTGATTATGATGATGTGGAAGTAGTGATAAGGATGTAATAGTAATGATGATGATATGGAAGTGGAAAAGGGACATTGTTTGAGTATTGAAGTCATGAAGCCAAGTGAAGAAGCCTTGAAGCCATGAAGCCAAGTACAAAATCCTTGAAGCCATGAAGCCAAGTAAAGAAGCCTTGATATTTTTTTAGTATTGAAGACATGAATCCAAGTGAAGAAACTTTGAAGCCATGAAGCCAAGTAAAGAAGCCTTGAAGCCATGAAGCCAAGAGAAGAAGCCTTGAAAACATGTTGATGAAGCCTTGAGAAGCCAAGATGCAGTAGTCGAGACATGAGGACAAGTCAATGTAAAAGAAAATTGAAGAAGCCTCTGAAGAAGTAATTATGTGTCCACTTGAAGAATACTTGAAGTTCCTTGAAGGATCCTTGACATATATGTATATAACTCCAAAGTTGTCCCCTTATGGCGTAGCTTTTAAGCATCGCCCTCACAGGATGAGATAACATGTGGTTGTCTCCACATGCCCACTTTGAGTTCTACAAAAATGGAGCCTTGAATAATCCCTAAATACAAGTGAAGAAGCCTGTAAATTCAAGTGAAGAAGCCTACATATGTCCAATATAACTATTTCAAGATGGAGATTGTTGAAAGTATTGTTTGTGGTCAATTTGGATACCCTATCTTTGAGGGAATGTTTACCCTACATAACTAAATCAAATGGAAGTAAAATTACTTGGCTGGAAATATTATTCTGAGACATTTTCAACAGTATATGGAAGTCCCTCTAATTCGCTAGGAATGAGGAGATATGAGTTTTTCATCTGAAAACCCAACCAAAAAATTGAGGTCAAGTCAACTAATTTTTGGGGACAGAATTACTATAACTACATGATCGAATTTTGCATTTTTAATGTAACCAATGAAGAGATCAAGTCTGAGGTGTGATCAAGGAGTTGGGGTGTCTTTCTAGTGTGCAAGAGAAGTCTAAGGGATTCTCTTAACGTCTTTCTTATTCTCAAGGTATGCTATAAGGTTGTGATGTTGTTGTAAGGTTATGAGGTTGTCGTATGCACAATTGTGAGGTTGTGATGTTGTCATATGCTCTACTATGAAGTTGTGATGTTCCCATGATGTTATTGTGAGGTTTTGATGTTGTCGTATTATCTACTATGAATTTGTGTTGTTGTCATAATGTTGTCGTGAGGTTGTGATGTTGCCATATGATTTTCTATGAAGTTGTGATGTTGGTGAGTGGATGTTTTTATTAGTGTATGTTTCCATGAATGAATGTTACCATTAGTGGATGTTTTTGTTAGTGATTATATTCTAGGAATGATTTTATGAGGCTTTCTATGGTTCAAAGGATTGTTTATGGAATGAATCATGAAGGTGAATTCAGAAGTACTCTGTGTACGAAGATATTGGATTGGTGATATTTTATTGAGTTGGTGCTTAGTTGAGAATATTGATGGTGTATTCATTCAATACGTTCGTGCATGTGATTTAGGGAGTGGTTTCTTCCTTCCATTTGGATCTGGTAAAGTTAGGGGGTTGGTGCCTCTTTCTAGCTGGTGCTGGTAAATCAGGGAGTAAATCAGGGAGTTAGAGCTTCCTTCAGGTTGGTGCCTGTAAATTAGGGGGTTGGTGCCTCCTTCCAATTGGTGCTAGATAATCTTGGAAATTGGTGCTTCCTATAAATTTAATCTTAACATGATATAAGAAAAGAATTATGTGGTTTTCTCCCGTTTGGTTTTCCATGTAAAAATCATAGTGTTTTGTGTATGGTTTTTTGTGATGATGAATGGAATTGTTAATGGTTAATGTTTACATGATGTTCTTAAGGTTAAAAATGGTAAAAAGTTCTCAATATTGATTCATCCCCCCTCTCAGTATTAGTTATTATTCCAACAATTGGTATCGGAATGGGTTCCTTTAGGAAAAATCTAACCACTGCAAGGAAGATCACGGATATTTAGAAATTTTACTTTGCAGATGGATTTCCATTGTTCAATGGATCAAAATTTTATCATTGGAGTATAAGGATGAGAGTATTTTTACAACAATAAGGGTTTGACATTTGGAAATCAGTATTATATGGTTACACCACTCCAAAAGGCATTCCAAAAGGTGTAACAACAAAGAAGCTACAAAAATACAATGAAATGGGATTGAACATAATTCCAAGGGGCTTATCAAAGTCTGAAAAGAAAATAAATGAAGTTAGAAAACATTCATTAGCTAAATAGATTTGGGGCAAACTACAAGAAAACTACACAAAGGAAGCAATGCAGGAATGTGCAGAAGATCAAAAGGAAGATACACCAAAGAAAAAAGAAACATTAGAGAAAATGGATGATATCCCAATAAACATGCAATTGATGAATCAAATGAAGAAAAGGTGAAGGAATTTGAATCAAGTAAGTATTCTTGTGGTGATAAATTAAATCCTTGTGACATTAGATGTACCTATGCAAATAAAAGTAGTTTTGACAAAGATAAAGATAAAATCAAAAGAAATGTCTCAGAAGAAGAAGAGAATGATGGAGTAGAAGTTGAACTAGACCTTGAAGGGGAGATGATTAGTGCTCTATATGATTTGAGGAATGCAAGGGTGAAGAACAAAATGCTAATGGAACAACTACAAAGGTATCAAGAAAATAATACATTGCTAGAAGAGAAGCTAAGTGAGACTGAAAGGACCGTCATTATTTTAAAGGAACAAGTAGAAGTGGCTAAGAAGACTGAAGAAACATTGAAGAATCAATTAGAAGAGAAATATACCCAACTAAGCATAAACCTATAGAATTCTATGATTCAAATAGAAGAGGACAAGAAAATTGAAGAAGGAATAAATATGTCAAGCAAAAGAACTTGAAATTTTTTCTCTAAGAGAAGAAGTGAAAAGGATAGTTGCCACACAATTGAAATTTGAGAAGAGTTCATCATCCTTAGAATAAATCATCAATCAACAAAAATATCTCAGTGAAAAGATAGGTATTGGGTATGACAACAAGCAGAAATACATTGAAGAAGAAAAGAGTTTCAAATTACCAAGAAAGATTAAATAAAGACCTAAAAGTCATACAAATGGTTCAAAGGATTCCAATAGAAGAGTAAAAGGACATGATCAATCAAGACATGAAAATAAATCAACTCAAATACCTCCATTTCAAAAAACACCCTTTACTCCCAGGTATCAAAGTTTCTTTCCTGATTATTGTTTTTCTTACAACAATTTTGGACATAAGGCTATAGACTCTAGAGATTATGCAAGAAATACTCAAGTAAGGAATAGAGGTATCTACAATAATGTTGAATGTTACAAATAAAACAACTATGGACACATAGCTTGGGATTGTAGAAGCATGATGGAGTCTTCCATGAAATAAAATGCTTGTATCAAATATAAGAAGGTTTGGAGAAGAAAACAAAAATAGGAAGAACATGCCAATGGAGAATTCTCATAGGAAATACCCACAAGAGTTGCATAGATGAGTAACAATGATAAATATGCAAGTAAAGAGGAAGATGTCAGGATTACAAATGATGATCTTGCAGTACACCAACATTATATGTTATTCTAAATAATTTGGCATAGAGATTCCCAATATCGCAGATAATGTTGAGGGGGCATCTAAGTAGTAGGAAAGGAAGACCAAAGAAAGGAAAATAGAGGATTGTACAAAGTAGAATACAATGCCTTGGTAAATCATAGATGAACATAGGGGGAGATACTTCAGAAATATTCAAGAAATGGCCCAGTCTAAGGGGGATTCAACACAGTCAAAGGGGGATTATTTTCAAAAAGGAAAGATGTTAAAAAAGACAACATTATAGTCAAAATAAAGAACCATTGATGACACCGTGAGCATCAAAATGAGTTAAATGATAGTGGATGAAAGCATGAAGAAAATATGAGTAATAGAATAAGAAAGAGAATCATGAAATTTCATAGAGGGAGCAACTTTTTATCTTGTATATCAAAGGAGAGAGAAGAAAACTATTGGTGACAAGGGGAGTCACATGATAAAAAAAATGATCACTTTGCTATTGATTTCAAAGGGGAAGAGAAACAAAGTGATGGATAGAGTGAGCATGCACCACCACAAAAGGTAGAAAGTGTTTCCATCAATGACAAAGGGGGAGATTATTGAGAAAATGTTTTCATTGATATCAAAGTAGCAGTGATGATGATGATGTGGTAGTAATGATAAGGATGTAACAATGATGATGATGATGTGGCAGTGAAAAAGGGATATTGTTTGAGTATCGAATCCATGAAGCCAAGTGAAGAAGCCTTGAATCCATGAAGACAAGTAGAGAATCCTTGAATCCATGAAGCCAAGTAAAGAACCATTGATATTGTTTGAGTATTGAATTCATTTATCCAAGTGAAGAAGCCTTAATGCAAGATACCATATATAATAAATATGCAGAACAAAAATAAAATGCTAGAAATGGTGGAATAACAGTAATATATCCAACATAATCTCCACAATAACACATAAATGATATAAGAACAACAACAAAAAAGAAACACACATTTTCATAGCGCCCTCCACATTTCATGGAACCACCATTGGCAATCATGATTTGGAAATTGTTGACAGCATGGATGTAGCAATGAGTTTCTTGGGCAATGCGACGATGAATAAAATTATGGGTTCTTCCACTATCAACCAGAATGATGACCTTCCGATAATTGATGTAACTGATTAACTTGAGGGTTTGGGGAGTGGAAAAGCCAGTGAGAGCATTGAGGGAAATGATGGGTTCTACTTAGGGAGGGTTTGAGGGAGGGGTTATGTCAGTGATTTTAGGTGACTCATACACAAGGGGAGTTTCAACATCCTCTTCCAAAATATTGTAGTAGCCGAATAAATTTAACATCAAATAATTAATCAAACAAAACAATAACTTCTACTTGATTTATGAAACTCGGTAATTTCTTATAAATTCAACACATACACATATAAATTGATCAACGAATAATAAAATTCATAATAGAATAAACAAATACAAAATTTAAAATACCTTGGTCTGATGCTAACCCTTCACTTTCCACTTGCCTTGTTGACCTTCCTCCTGCTGCCTTGCCCAGCTTGAAGCCATGGACCAACTCTGCACAAAACCGAGTTTCCACCCTCCCAACTAGGACAACTACCTAGCTCCAGGATACCATATGGATATCCTGGCCCCCGTGCCCAAAACCCCTAGCAAACCAGTGCCCCCTGAACTAATCCTCCCGACTCCAGGACTCAAACTCTCCTCCCTCCAAATCCAAGAGAAAACCTCCCATAAAAAATGATCCCCTCCTTCGTAAACCTCCTCCCCTCATATCCATCCTTCACCGCCCTTTCACAAAATTTACTTCCTTACTTACACATAGTTAATGCCCCTTATCCAATTATTTAATGTTTCCTATCCATTTATTAATGCCCCTTATCCCTTCCGTATACGTAACCTTTTTAATTTAAACAATATAATTTCTTAATCTTTTTTTTTTGAATTTATTACCCTGTTCATTCAATGTGATAGGTAATTAAATTAATTAATTAATTAATCAAAATTATAACAATTAATTGATTAATAAATATTTAATTAGTATTATTATGCCAATCTTTGTTTAGTTAAAACCATGTTAAGACAATTAATCCCCTAATTAATTTTTACTTAATAATTCCTAAACATATATTCTACTAGGGTTGTTACATACACCCACCCTTCAGGAAACTTCATCCCGAAGTTAAGGTATTTGATGGTACAAGAAAAAGAAACATGGTTCACACATTCATAAAAATTAACCGACATTATCAGTAAGTAAGTCAAGAAAACTCATACATACTAGTGTATATGTACAAGAAATGCACGTGTAGCTAGTACATACAAATATCGTGCATGTACTAATAATCAAACTGCCATCCTTTAGTAATTTATGTATGCATCCAATCCAGTCAGCAAGAATAGTCTTTTATAAAAGAAAACAAACCAATCAATTGATTGAAAAATCCTTTAATTACTATTATCCAGTTCAACAATTTTTTTATTTAGACAACTGTGGTTTACTTACGTAATTATGAATATTCATATATACATATTTTTTTTTTTTTTTGAAGGGAAAACATTCAATTTCACCACAAGACAA
>SNQJ01S0016011.1:29687-41992 GCA_010110895.2 Picea sitchensis
CAGGATGTTTCAAATTGGTGCTACTCAAACTAGAAACAGGGTTAGGCATAAGTTTTCTTTACTTGTCTGTAAACAGACATTACTCTTTTAGGGGATTGGCTAGGATAGGGTTAGGATTAAGCGTCTAAGATTGATTTCTTCTACCCTAAAAAAAAAAAGATATTGTTTCCCTTGCCCTGTAGCTACGCTAGCCTTGCGCCATACTCGCCACTTCCTATGCTGACTCTCCTAGTGCATATGCCGCCTCCTTCCCGCTTGTCCTAGTCTAAGCCCTTTTAAATTTTCACTTATAACTAAATATCCTCCGATGCTTGACTCAGGAGATTTTCCTTGGTGCGTAGTGTTGGCGTTGTCGAATGCTACATTGAGATTTAGCGTTGCCTTTGACTGGTGGAATGGAGTGGAGGGACTTGGCGCTTGGCCCGACAAATTGTGTGTACGGTCTCGTGATCCTGACACTTGGACAATCATAGTTTATACTTTGGGATACTAAGATCAACAGTGCTAGATAAACCTTTACCTTGATTTTCGGTGCATTCACTACTTATGATTCAACTCGGTTAGCTGGGTCTGGATCACTAGGTCAGGTAATAAGCCAGTTAGTCTTAATCTTTATACTGTATCTTCCTAATAATGACACCACTCTAATCATACAATGTTACCATTAATCTATTAAGTATAAGAATTTATTTGTAAGGACCCATGTATGGCGCGTTGGTGTTTGTTTGTTTCTTAAGGCTTAGGCGATGGGTGGTCATGGGTTCTAAACCCATAGACTCCAAAACATTTAGATTTTTTTTTATATCTTTATTTATTTAATATATTAATTTATCATTATTTATTTAAAAAAAAAATAATGATAAAAATAAATAAACAAGTTACTCACTTTAATTATTTTAAGAATAAACAAATAATCTATAATTCACGATAATAAATAATTAAATGAAAATATATAAAAAAAAGTAATAAATAAAATAACTAAAATAATAAAAAAAAACATATATAAATTTGAATAAATAATTTAAATGCAAACAATGCTAACAAAGGGCGAGCATGCATGAATCCCATGTGCCCGCTTCCTCCAAAATAACCCTACACCTATCTCTCCAAACCCTAAACGTGTCCTCAAACCTAACACTCCATCACTACCGCCTCTCTCCCTACTCAAATGTGCCCTCGACTTCTCCCTCTCTGCTACTGTGGCGGAGCTTTGGTAATGGCCGCGAGCTCCTCCCTTGGCTTGGTAATGGGAGGTTGTTCTGTAGCTTGAAGAGTGATACATGCGATATCACCAGTACGTGAGGTTATTCTGTAGCTTAGAACGGGACGACAAATTATTTCTATGCTCCTGGTTGTAGTGCCTATAGATCTGTTCATCCTAAGGTATGCTGGAGGATTGAATCATTTATCAGTTTGTAATTTTATTCCATCAAAACATAAAATTATGAGGTAATACTTTTTATGTATTCCTGGTGAACATATTGTTTAATGTATTCCATTCAAAGAGCCTTTGCATGGATCCAGCCATGAGCTAGGTGGGAATATCGAATAGGTTTCTCCTTCTCTCTCCTGGAGATATTACTCCCTGAAATGATATTTTTTTTTGAGCTGGCAAAGTCCAGGTCTCAAATCTATCTTTGCTTTCCAGGCATCCATGTTCTCACCATGGCTAAGCCCCTTTCAGTTTTTCTTAATGGTCGTTTATGGTTTTTCTCATGGGGGTCATAGTGACTTGGGGTACTATTTAAATCAACCTCTTATTCCATTCAAATAGTCTTTTTATCGATCCAGCTATGACCTGGGTATATAGAATGGGTGATGCAGGAGCATCTCTCCATGCAGCCAGCCAGCCAACCAGCCACGTCAACGGGCATGCATTCAAAGGATGAAGAGAGGCGCAGCCTCATTTAAAATTCAAATTTGAAATCAATGTAAATTAAATGTCTTACCCTGGTGAGCCATGGAAGCCGTGCCTTTGTGTAGGTGAATAGATAGGATCGGATTTAATGCTAGACCAGCTGAGATCTAGATCCAGATGCTGGACGAGACAATCATTTATGTAATTTATTAGAGTAGGTGAACCTAGAGGGAAGCGCTAAGAGCCCCTTAGGTAAAAGAGATTTTCATATCTCATTTTGAGTTAGTTGAGTTAGAGTAGAGAGGAGCCAGGGAGAGCTCAGGAACACCATTGTAAAGATACAGGCATTGTTTCCATTTATTAATATAAACAGAGCATTTTTTCCTGCATATTCTGTGTATATGGATGTCTGTGTGTGTTCCCTATGTATGTTATGAATGTATGATTGTTGATGCATTCTGCAGGGAGTGTGTTTGATTCCAGGTTGAAGGTCTTTGAGGCTTCATACCAGGAGGGTGTGACAGAACGCTGAGGTTCTGAGAGCCGTGCCCAGAGGATGCACTTCTGAACTCTGAAGAGTCAGACAAAGACATGTTGAGGCATAGGAAATGAGATCAACAACTCAAGAGGAAGACCTCAAGGTTGCTAAACACCTTGGAGGCAAGGCTGTGTATGAGAACACAGTCGTAGACAGAATCACTGAGGATTCTGTAGGAGCTCTTCCAGGTGGGCATTGAGCGTAAGCACGATGTGCAGGAGGAAGGAACTCTGCTGAGAGTTAAGAGAAGACCAGAATCACTAAGGATTCTGAGAGCTCTGCCAGGAGGGCATTGAGCAGGTGCAAAGGGCACACAGAAGGAACCCAGAACTACTGAACGTTCTGTGGAAGAGATACTCTGCCAGGAGGGCGTCGAGAAAGTGTGAAAGCAGGCACAAGAAAATAGAGAACTCTTTGAGTTCTGTCATCTGAAGGAAGTATCCACTGAGGGAACTTTCACTGGGTTGTTGAATACCCAGAAGCACTCAAGAAGAGGCTTGAGCAGAAGGATAACTAGGAGGGCAGCCATTTCATTCTCCATATGAGGGAGAAGAAGGATAGAAATCGCTTAGGGGCCTGAGTGATTATATAAGCTCAGGAGGGATAGAACCGTGTGTGCATAGAGGTTCTGCAAGGAGTGTAGACTCCAGAATCCTTTGAGGATTCGAGGATAGAAGCTTAGAAGAAACAACGCTTTTATGCACATTTGCGAAACTCAGGGTTGAGGAGTTCGCGCAAGAGAGAATAGAAGACAAAGGTCAAGGCCTTTGGAACTTTGGAAATTCTTCCAAGGTAGAAAGAAGTGTAGGAGCTCAAGAGGAGAAATAGTCACCGTCAGATCGGCTAGAGAATAGATCTGGACCGTCGAATAGTTCACGTCCAGGAGGGGCGCCAGAAGAAGCGCATAGCAGGAAGAGACCGATAGCTGTTGGATCTCGCTCAGAAATCCCGTAAGCCATTGGATCGAGAAGAGTTGCACAGAGATTAGCCTCTGGAGGAGGAGCACACCAAAGGAAAGGATCTGAGCCATCATATCGGGAGTAGGTACCAGAGAGTCGTCAGATCTGCGGAAGCTACATGAGGTTTCGCAGTTGGGACATCGACCATTTGGAGAATTGGAGTTCTCGAGGTTGAGGGAAAATAGGACAGCGAAAGTCTCAAAATCCTGAGAAGGGATCATAGCCGTAGATCCCAGACGAGACACGTGTCGAAAATCCGGAGCAAGTCGGTGTTCGACATTTCGGGGCTTCCAGGGACATAGAAATCTTGCCTGTTGGAATCGCGATTTGTGATTTCCCGACGGGAGTTTTGCACCGTCCATCGGCGAGGATGCATGGCAAGAGACCCCGAATAGTTCGAAGTTCGGGATATCGGGATTCCCGGAGACAAGAGTCTTGTGCACGTTGAAATCACGATCCGTGATTTCCCGACACAGTTATAGCCGTTGATCCAAGAGACGCGTGTCCGAGGATCTGAAAGATTTCGGGGTTCGATATTTCAGGATTCTTGGTGTCGAGAAACTCACGACAGGAGAAGTCGTGAAATCCCGAAACACGACGGTCCCACCGTCGTAACATTCCAGTGGGGACAGGTGTCAGCTCATAGCGGGTTTTGGGATTCGGAGAGTCTTGTGAAATTGTGTAACGAAAATCGTGAATTTCTGAAATGCGATTTCCCGAGAAACACTGGAGAGTGGGCCATAGGTGCCATAGTGGAGGACAGGTGTCGAAGGGTCAACCCTGGTGGGGAGTCGACGCTAGGGTGGCATTGAAATTCAGAGAATTGGGAATTCTGAGGGCATAAGTTCTACGCATTTGAAATCCACGAAGTCCAAAACTCCAATAGGGGAAAAGATTGTGGTCTTATGGACCAACAGGTCACATGTAAAAGGAGCTAGCCGGAGGGGGCTAAGGGGTGCAGAGGTACCATTGCCGATCGGGAATCGGGGATCCGTGGGAGTAGTGGATCATGACTGCATGAGTGCTGATTTCTCGATCGGGAAAATTCCCGATACAAGCAAGGAACACGTGGGTGGATGCTCATCAGGGTTCAGGGATTGGTAAGACCCGATCTGGTGGCTATAGGACTCGCGAACACGCGAGGGCCAATTTCCTGATAGGCAAAGGGATATCGTAAAGAACATCCTGTGGGTGTAGAAAGCTCCCGATAAGGAGTTTTGAAGAGCATTCTAGCTCTTCGGGCCTAAGGAAAAGAAGGTCCTGGTGGGAGCGGACGTGCCCGGTGGCACGTTTGCGTCAGTGTGGTATCATAGCTCGTCTATGTTTGTATACCTCAGATAGAGGGAGAAAGAGGAAGAAAGCACTCTGATACACAGGACAAGTGTGGTATCAGAGATGATATATTGTCTGTATATTTCAGGCAAGAGGAATGAGGAAGAAAAAGAAGCACTCTGATACACACGTCAAGTGGTATCAGAGCGGGAACTTCACTTGTATACTACAGGTGAAGCGAGAAGGCAGAAGAAAGACAGAGTTGCAGAGGACTCTGTAATGATTGCTTGCAGATAGGCAGCAGTCCATAGACAGTCAACATGACTGTGAGAGGATGATGAAGCTGGAACACTCAGGGATGCAGAGTGACAGTAGAAGATCTGTCAGAGAGGCAGATAGAGACAGCAAGATGGCTACTGAAGGCCATAGAAAGAAGAGAAAGGCAGAAAATCTTGCCGAATGGGATGAAGAAGAGACTAGAAAGCTCTATGAATTAAAAGCAGACATAGAGAAGCTGGAACTGCGGATGAGGCAGGAAAAGAAAGCCAAGATGAGATGGGTATATGAATGGCCCATGAAGAAACCGAAGGTGAAATGGCCAGTCAGGGAGTTGATGGTCAAAGAACAGTGCAGACTGTTGAAGAGATGGTTGAGGTATGCTGAAAACCTCAAGGCCACAGAAAAAAAGATGATTTGTCACTGTTGGCCAGAGACTTGAAAAGATCTTGATGATTGGGATAATGAATAATTTGAATTGGGGTCATCTGAGGATCTCATAGACTGCTAGGAGGGTAGTGGAAGGTTTCCAAATGGCCATATGGGCAAGGGAATAGAAATGAGATCGACTGATGATCTCAAGGACTACCAGGAGGGTAGAGAAGTAGAAATTCCAGTTTTCCACGAGGGCAATGAGTTGAGATTAGTTGAGGATATCACGGACTGTCAGGAGGACAGCCAAAAAATTTCAATTTTCTAGATGGGCAATGATCAGAGATCACTGCGGGATCTCATAGACTGCTAGGAGGGCAGTGAAAGGTTTCCAAATGGCCAGTTGGACAAGGGAACAAAGATGAGATCGACTGAGGATCTCACAGACTGTCATGAGGACAGTGAGGAAATTGTGCATTGCCAACCGAGCAATGATGGGAGATCGGATGAGGATCTCGAAGACTACCAGGAGGGCAGTGGAATCATCGAAGACTGCCATGAGGGAAGCGGAAGCATGTCGAACTACTAGGTGGGCAGGAATGAGAATGTGAGACCATCTGAAGGTCTCATGGACTCAGAGGAGAGTTCAATTCAGCAAGGAGTGTTGATGAAGGTGGGATCGATTGATCTAATAGTCTTCCAGGAGGGCAGCAAAAACATCCCATATTTCTAGGTGGGCAGGGATGAGCAGGTGAATTTGGATCAGCCCGAGAAGCTGACAGAGCAGATGAGACTGTCTGAGGGTCTCATCAATTCAAAGATGGATTTAGATCAGCAGGTGAAACTGACAGAGGTGAAAGATTAGGATGATATTCTGATGATTGGGGGAATCGAGTTATTCCTACCATGTGCCGAGGAGGAGGCAAAAAGTTGTATTGCAGGTGCAACAACAACAGAAGAACAGTCATCAGGGACTGTCAAGGAGGAATTGGAGCAGACTTTGGAAGCTACCCAAGAAGAAGCAGAAGCTAAAGAAGCTGTAGCACTGAAGTTGACATCATAAGAAGGAAAGGAGAATGAGCATTTTGAGGAATGGCTCAATAACTTCAGCCAGGAAGCTAAAAGAGTTGTAGCACTGAAGCTAGCAACGAAGGCAGCCAAGGAGCAGGCAGGTAAAGTTATCAATCCATGGGAGATGGAGCTGAAGATGTTGGAGGATTGGTTGAACAATCCAAGGCCAACAAGAGGACTGACAAAATTTGAACTGTCAGGGAGTATGACTGAGCAACAGGACAGTCAGGAGGGGACTGCAGAACTGAAATCTACACCAGAGTGGCAATTAAAGGCCACAGATGAAGATGAAGAAGATAGCATGGGAGATCATAGCAATCTGCCCATGTGCCAAAAATTTTTGCAGCTGAGGAGACTGCAAGAACTGGACCAGCCAAGGGAGCATCTGGATGAAGTCATCGAGGAAATCAGCAGGCTGATGTTGGGGTCAACAAAAACTCCCAGCGAGGAGAGGCTAAACAGGAAGAAGGAAACAATAGTAACAATGCAGCAAAAGCAACATCAACAACAGTAGAATGGAGCAGATGGAAAGCTCCAAAGACTGATTTGGGATCCAGGAGGATTTCCAATAGCTACAGGGGAAACTCATGAGCAGGAGCTCATGATATTTGCAGTTGTGGAGTATGATGCAGGAGCATCTCTCCATGCAACCAACCGGCCAGCCAACCACGTCAGCGCGCATGCATTCAAAGGATGAAGAGAGGCGCAACCTCATTTAAAATTCAAATTTGAAATGAATGTAAATTAAATGTCTTAGGCTGGTGAGCCATGGAAGCTGTGCCTTTGTGCAGGCGATTAGATAGGATCAGATTTAATGCTAGACCGGCTGAGATCTAGATCCAGATGCTGGACTAGACAACCATTTATGTAATTTATTAGCATAGGTGAACCTGGAGGGAAGCGCTAAGAGCCCCTTAGGTAAAAAAGATTTTCATATCTCATTTTGAGTTAGTTGAGTTAGAGTAGAGAGGATCCAGGGAGAGCTCAGGAACACCATTGTAAAGATAAAGGCATTGTTGCCATTTATTAATATAAACATAGCAGGTTTTCCTGCATATTTTGTGTATATGGATGTATGTGTGTGTTCCCTATGTATGTTATGAATGTATGATTGTTAATGCATTCTACAGGGAGTGTGTTTGATTGCAGGTTGAAGGTCTTTGAGGCTTCATACCAGGAGGGTGTGACAGAACGCTGAGGTTCTGAGAGCCGTGCACAGAGGATGCACTTCTGAACTCTGAGGAGTCAGACAAAGACGTGCTGAGGCACAGGAACTAAGATCAAAAACTAAAGAGGAAGACCTCAAAGTTGCTGAACACCTTGGAGGCAAGGCTGTGTATGAGAACACAGTCGCAGACAGAATCACTGAGGATTCTGTAGGAGCTCTGCCAGGTGGGCATTGAGCGTAAGCACGAGGTGTAGGAGGAAGGAACTCTGTTGAGAGTTAGGAGAAGACCATAATCACTGAGGATTCTAAGAGGTCTGCCAGGAGGGCATTGAGCAGGTGCAAAGGGCACACAGAAGGAACCCAGAACTACTGAACATTCTGTGGAAGAGATACTCCGCCAAGAGGGCGTCGAGAAAGTGTGCAGGCAGGCACAGGAAAACAGAGAACTCTTTGAGTTCTATCATCTGAAGGAAGTATCCACTAAGGGAACTTTAATTGGGTTGCTGAATACCCAAAAGCACTCAAGAAGAGGCCTTAGCAGAAGGATAGCCAGGAGGGCAGCCATTTCATTCTCCATCTGAGGGAGAAGAAGGACAGAAATCCCTTAGGGGCTTGAGTGATTATATAAGCTCAGGAGGGATAGCACCATGTGTGCGCAGAGGTTCTGTAAGGAGTGCAGATGCTAGAATCCTTTGAGGATTCTAGGACAGAAGCTTAGAAGAAACAACGCTTTTACGCACATTTGCAGAACTCAGGGTTGAGGAATTCGTGCAAGAGAGAATAGAAGACAAAGGTTGAGGCCTTTGTAACTTTGGAAATTCTTCCAAGGCAGAAAGAAGTGCAGGAGCTCAGGAGGAGCAATAGTCATCGTCAGATCGGCTAGAGAACAGATCTGGACCGTCGAATAGTTCATGTCCAGGAGGGGCGCCAGAAGAAGCGCATAGCAGGAAGAGACCGATAGTCGTCGGATCTCACTCAGAAATCCCGTAAGCCATTGGATCAGGAAGAGTTGCGTGGAGATTAGCCTCTGGAGGAGGAGCACACCAGAGGAAAGGATCTGAGCTGTCATATTGGGAGCAGGTACCTGACAGTCGTCGGATCTGCAGAAGCTACACGAGGTTTAACAGTCGGGACATCAACCATTCGAAGAATCAGAGTTCTCGAGGTCGAGGGAAAATAGGACAGCGGAAGTCCCGAAATCCTGAGAAGGGATCATATCCATAGATCTCGGATGAGACACGTGTCGACAATCCAAAGCGAGTCGGAGTTCAGCATTTCGGGGTTTCCAGGGACATAGAACTCTTTCCTGTTGGAATCGCGATTTGTGATTTCCCGACGGGAGTTTTGCACCGTCCATCGGCGAGGATGCGTGGCGAGAGATCCTAGATAGTTTGGAGTTCGGGATATTGGGATTCCCGGAGACAAGAGTCTTGTGCACGTTGAAATCGCGATCCGCGATTTCCCAACACAGTTATAGCCGTTGATCCGAGAGACACATGTCCATGGATCTGAAAGAGTTCGGGGTTCGGTATTTCAGTATTCTTGGTGTCGAGAAACTCACGACAGGAGAAGTCGCAAAATCCCGAAACACGACGGTCCCACCGTCGTAACATTCCAATGGGGACTGGTGTCATCTCATAGTTGGTTTCAGGATTCATAGAGTCTTGTGAAATTGTGTAACGAAAATCGCGAATTTCCGAAACGTGATTTCCCGAGCAACACTAGAGAGTGGGCCATAGGCGCCATAGTGGAGGATAGGTGTCGAAGGGTCAACCCTAGTGGGGAGTCGACACCAGGTGGCATCGAAAATCGGAGAATCAGGAATTTCGAGGGCGTAAGTTCTACGCATTTCAAATCCACGAAGTCCGAAACTCCGATAGGGGAAAAGAATGTGGTCTTGTGGAACAATAGGTCACATGTAAAAGGAGCTAGCCAGAGGGGGCTAAGGGGTGCAGAGGTACCATCACTGATTGGGAATCGGAGATCCGTTGGAGTAGTGGATCACGATTGCGCGAGTGCCGATTTCTCGATCGGGAAAATTCTCGATACAAGAAAGGAACACGTGTGTGGATGCTCATTGGGGTTCGGGGATTGGTAAGACCCAATCCGGTGGCTGTAGGACTCACGAACACGCGAGGGTCGATTTCCTGATAGGCAAAGGGAGATCATAAAGAACATCCTATGGGTGTAGAAATCTCCCGATAAGGAGTTTTGAAGAGCATTCTAGCTCTTCGGGCCTAAGGAAAAGAAGGTCCTGGTGGGAGCAGACGTGCCCAATGGCACGTTTGCGTCAATGGGTTCCCTCATTAAGATATTGTTTTCTGAAATGATATTGTTTCCTGGTAATTGCGGGTAAAATCGATATTTTTTCAGGGATATGTTTCGTTCAGTGAAGGATGAGCGATCTAGTGCAATTTGCACACTCCTGAACTTTGGGTTCATCATTTTTCACAAGCATAAGTTCAAATCTAGAATCCAGCTCTCTATTATTGTCTGGAAACTTAGTTGGTGTTCTAGTAAGAGTCCCCTTAGAAATCAATTCACCGACGAATTTCCTATTGAGACATAATTTTGTTTGTTAGACTCTTGTGTTTTTGTTAATGGGAACAACAGAAATTCCTCTGCATTTCTTTGGGAACAACATAAATTATGGTCTGGACAATGCATCGGATTTCGAGCTTCCCGAAGAACTTCTCGGCATTCTTCCCATGGACCCTTACGAGTAGCTGGAATTGGCATGTAGAATTACCTCCATTGTGGTTGGATCCTGGGTCTCTAAGTTGGAGGCCAAGGCCTCAAAGTTCAAGATTAAAATTACCGAGAAAGATTGGAGAATTTACGAACTGGAGGAAAAATCAACCAGTTAGAAAAGGATCTCAATGAAACTGACGAACGACTGTCTCACTCACTGGAAGAGTAGGCAAAGCTCAATCACGACAAGAGTGTTTTAGCAGGAACTATCAAGAAGCTTAACAGGGACGTGGAAAAGGTGAGGTTTCCGTCATTCATACAAAACAACGAGGTCATCCTTTCTGAAACTGCAGATTAATAAAGATAAACAATTGAATAGGATTTGCACTTAATAATGGCTTTTGACAAGTGGTCTTATGCTTCTTTACAATATTCAGGGAAACATCCAACACTTTTCCTCTTATATATTCATACATATCTCGTCATGAGGGTTGTTTTCTCATTTCTGGAGGTATTGAATCAAGAACTGCGAGTGCAAGGTTCAAATCCTGCTAGACCCTAGTTGTCTTCTCCTTGGGATCTCTGGGGAAGTATGTGTCCCGAGTTGTATAGAGACTTTCCATTGCCGCCAGAGCCTTGTCAAGGGGATCCACATTTGACTCTGATGCATTTTCATTGCCACCGCCATCAACTACGATATCGTTGTGGCCACTGGTAGTATTGTTCTCGATTTCCTCTTTGGGAAGTTTTCGGCTAGATTGCTCGTTTGAACAAGATTTTTTTTCTATGATATACCAGTATCAAAATGTTTTCGAATTTTCAATATTCAACTCTCTGACAAGTCGTTTGTCTATTTTTCTGGTCTATAGCTCTTGCTTTCTTCTTGGAAACTTTCTTTTATACCGCGTGTCTGTGGAGTTCTAGCTGGTTTCTCTTATCGACTGAATGTCTTTTGTATTCGTAGAATCAAGAAAATATGTCATATATATCTAGGGATATGTTTTATCCCAAACTGAGAAGAAAAAAAATCATATACTATACAGGTGTTGATATTATTGGGTTTTGCATTGGAGAAATAAGACTTCAGATTAAGGGCTAAACTATCTTTCTTGCCATGTAATTTGAGCGGCAAATGGTTCCTTCCTATCCGTTTCAGTTTCCTGAAGTGGTGGAATCTACTGTGGCTCGTATGGTTGTTTGGGTAGATCCTTAGTTCAACATGGGTTTGTATTGTTTCTAGCCACATCTTTGCTCTGCTTCATATTCTCATTTGAAAGTAGGAGAGATATCTAACTCATTTGTGTAACAACCCTAGCTGTATTCATATTTCACTTGTTTTACTTTGGTAATTTTTTTTTTACATTTTCATTTCGTATTGTTTATATATAATCAAAATAATAGTGCTTTTGGTTTGCAGGTTAGGAAGAGCTGGAGTTGGAGATGGGAACTTGGCCCTTAAGGCTCTAGATTGTGAACAAGGCGCTCTGATACCATGTGTAGTAACCGAATAAATTTAACATCAAATAATTAATCAAACAAAATAGTAACTTCTACTTGATTTATGAAACTTGGTAATTTCTTATAAATTCATCACATACGCATATAAATTGATCAACGAATAATAAAATTCATAACAGAATAAACAAATACAAAATTTAAAATACCTTGGTCTGATGCGAACCCTCCGCTTTCCACTTGCCTTGTTGACCTTCCTGCTGCTGCCTTGCCCAACTTGAAGCCACGGACTAACTCTGCACAAAACTGAGTTTCCACCCTACAAACTAGGACAACTACCTAGCTCCAAGATACCATATGGATATCCTGGCCCCCGTGCCCAAAACCCCCAGCAAATCGGTGCCCCCTGAACTAATCCTCCCGACTCTAGGACTCAAACTTTCCTCCCTCCAAATCCAAGAGAAAACCCCCCTTAAAAAATGATCCCCTCCTTCGTAAACCTCCTCCCCTCATATCCATCCTTCACCGCCCTTTCACCCCATTTACTTCCTTACCTACACATAGTTAATGCCCCTTATCCAATTATTTAATGTTCCCTATCCGTTTATTAATGCCCCTTATCCCTTCCGTATACGTAACCTTTTT
>SNQJ01S0016011.1:42042-75894 GCA_010110895.2 Picea sitchensis
TTTGTTTAGTTAAAACCATGTTAAGACAATTAATCCCCTAATTAATTTTTACTTAATAATTTCTAAACATATATTCTACTAGGGTTGTTACAAATATCCTCAGAGATGGCCATAAAAAGATTTTGTTCCTTACACTTGTGGCCCGAGAAATATTTTTCATCACAATTATAACAAAGGCCTTTGAGTTGGTGTTCATCCTTTTCAACCCTGGTCAATTTTTGGATCTTTAATGGGGTGGAGGGAATAGTGGGAGTGACAGGTTTAGGGCGAGGGATAAAGGAGGGTTTTCGATTTTGATATGATACAACCTGTTGTGATTATTTATCTCGTTTTGTATCCTCCACCCAACTCGAGGGTCGAGCCATGAGGACATGGGCCCGAATCGCCTCCTTGAGGCCACTGATAAAACACTCTCGAAAGAAAGCATCAGTCATGCCCTCTGCTCGAAAAGCCAAACGCTCAAAGGTAGCTATGAAGTCTTCTACTGTTCCAGATTGTTTCAACTTTGTCAAATGGCCCAAATGGTTGGTGTCCATGTCAAAGTGTTCGTAAAGCTGAGTCACAAATTGGGTCCAAGCAATATACCCTTGACGAGAGGTTTTTCTCCATTGCCACCATTTCCAACGTTCTTGATCTAGATGGAGAACACCATACCAAAGTTTGGCCAAGTCATATGTGATGCCGTATAAATAGAAATAATGTTCCATTTGAGCTATCCAACCAGTGGGGTCTGAGCCATCAAATTTGGTCACATCCACCCGCGGAAGGCGTAGGTCACGTTGAAAGTGATGGTGCTGGAAGGTATGGGAGTGGGAGGAATGTTCACCTTCGGTCTTTGGAGGTGCTTTAGAGAAATGGTCATCTGTAGGGATATTCAGTTTGGTGCAGAGTGATGCAAAGACAGATTCAAGCTGGGTGGTTAGTTCTTTTTTGACTTCCTCCATTGAGGACTACATGGTTGTATTTATGGTTGTATTAATGGATGAATCGATGGAGGCAATAGTAAGACTGAGTTGTTTCACTTCTTTTTTGGTCTCGAGAAAACCAAATTGCAAGGTGTTGAAGCGAGTTTCCAGATCTGGGCTATGGGTATGGGCCATGAGGATGGGTGAACTGAAAAGGGGCGGGCGGGGTAAAATTTTTTGCCGAAAAATGAAATGGATGAATGTGATAAGGGTGGAGAGATGAATCCAATGGNTGTAATCTCCAAATTCTTAACCAGAAAGAAATGTGTATTTACTTGTCAACCCGAACACAGTTGCACGACAATAGATCTGGTATGTTTTAATTTGTTTATGTTTATGTCCTCCAAGGGTTAGGTATTTAAGGGTTCTACAGACAAGGGTTTTCCCTTTGCTATAGCTCTCTGATATACATGCGGGGTCCAATAGTAGTACTCGATCCAATATCTCAGGGAACTAACTAAGGAGGATAGACCGTACCCTTAGCCATACTACCTGACTACCCAGGTACTAGAGAGTATCTTTCCGAGTGTTGTTCTCGGTGACACTATAGCAGTCCGATGACTGATAGGTTTATCTAAAGAGGGCTTCAGGAAATCTAGGCCGATTCGTACACAGGTGTTGTCTAATGCGCTACCACTTGAAGGGGTACCAATAGGGGTTACAAGGGTGGCCAACAGATATTCACTTAATAACCACTTGTATTTCCTGTGTGTATGAATCCCTTAACCGCAGGTTTATGCACCTAATGATAGATCTCTGTGCTTTAAAGACACTAGAATATGTCTCTACCCTGAAAAAACAAAATCCCCACAATTTCTTCCAAGGAAAGTGCTATGATACCACTTGCAAGATACCATATATAATAAATATGTAGAACATAAATAAAATGCTAGATATGGCGGAATAACAGTAATATATCCAACATAATCTCCACAATAACACATAAATGATATAAGAACAACAACAAAAATATCACTTTGATTTAGAAAGCAATGTTCATAGGCCTCTTCGAGGGGGCAACCTCCAATCGAGCAGCGCTCTGTTACAATAATCTCCCAGCTAGGGTTTTCATACCCTCGACCCTTATTTATACTAAATATGTCTATCAAGAGAAGCATCTAGAGGAATATCCTTATAGAAGCGGAGGCTTCTATTAGGTCTTCTTACATCTGCCTTATTCTATTTTATTGAAAGGCCTTATTAATATTGACCTTTATTACATCCGAATATATTGATCTACCTATGTGCGGGTTAGGACCCTAACACTTAAATCCATGAAGCCAAGTAAAGAAGCCTTGAATCCATGAAGCCAAGAGAAGAAGCCTTGAAAACATGTTGATGAAGCCTTGAGAAGCCAAGATGTAGTAGTCAAGCCATGAGGACAAGTAAATGTCAAAGAAAATTGAAGAAGCCCTTGAAGAAGTACTGATGTGTCCACTTGAACAAGCCTTGAATTGTCTTGAAGGAGCCTTTACATAAATGTATATAACTCCAAAGTGGTCCCATTATGGTGTAGCTTTTAAGCATGGCCATCATGGGATTAGATAGCATGTGGTTGTTTCCACATGCCCACTTTGATTTGTACACAAATGGAGCCTTTAAGGATCCTTGAAGAAGCCCTAAAACCAAGTGAAGAATCCAATAAAGTCAAGTGAAGAAGCCCATAAAGTCAAGTGAAGAAGCCTACAGATGTATAAGTTAAATATTACAAGATAGAGATTGTTGAAAGTATTATTTGTGGTCAATTTGGATACCCTATATTTGAGGGAATTGTTACCCTACATAAATAACTCAAATGGAAGAAAATGTTACATGGTTTTAAAGGTATTCCAATACCTTTCCAATGGTATATAGAAGTCCTTCTAAATCCATAGGAATGAGGATATATGAGTTTTTCCATTCGACAACCCAACCAGAAAATTGAGGTCAACTCAGCTAATTTTTTGGGGAAAAAATACTATAAATACATGATAGAATTTTGCATTTTTAGTGTAACCAACGAAGAGATCAATTTTGAGGTGTGCTCAAGGTGTTGAGGTGTCTTTATAGTGTGCAATATAAGTATAAGGGATTCTCTTAAGGTATTTCTTATTATTAAGGTATGCTATAAGGTTGTGATGTTGTCGTAAGGTTATGAGGTTGGCGTATGCACTGTTGTGAGGTTGTGATGTCGTCGTATGCTCTGTTATGAAGTTGTGATATTACCGTGAGGTTGTGATGCTTCCATATTCTTTGCTATGAAGTTTTAATGTTTCCATAATGTTTTCATGAGGTTGTGATGTTTTCATATGCTTTGCTATGAAGTTGTGATGTTTCCATGAGTGGATGTTTCCGTTAGTGGACATTGTCATGAATGGATGTTACCATCAATGGATGTTTTTGTTAGTGATTTCATTCTACGAATGATGCTACGAGGCTTTTTAGGGTTTGAAGGATTGTCTATGGAATGAAGCATGCAGGTCAAGTCAGAAGTACTTTGTGTATGAAGATATTGGATTGGTGATATATTATTGGGTCGATGCTCAATTGAGAAGATTGGTGTCTTCATTTATCAGGTTGGTTCCTGTTCTTTAGGGAGTGGGTGCTTCCTTCCAGTTGGATCGAGTAAAGCCATGGGCATGGTGTCACCTTCCAGTCGGTGTTGGTAAATAAGGGAGTTGGAGATTCCTTTAGGTTGGTTCCTATAAATCAGGGGATTGGTGCCTCCTTCCAGTTGGTGGTGGGGAGTATAGAAAATTGGTTCTTCCTATGAATGTAATATTAACATGATATAATAAAAGCATTATGTGGTTCTCTCCCATTTGGGTTTCCACGTAAAAATAATTACTTTCTATGTATGGTTTTTTGCGATGATGTATGTCATTGTTAATATTTAATGTTTATATGATGTTCTTAAGGTTAAAAATGGTCAAATGTGCTCAATATTGATTCACCTCCCTCTCAATATTGGTGAATATTCCAAAAAAATAAAGGAAAATAAACATGAAAGAAAGGAAAAATAAATATCTAACCTAAAGAAATAAGAATAAGGAGAGAAATAAGGAGGACCATAAAAAAAAATATAATCAAGCAAAAAACTATGAAAAATAGTTAAAAGAAAAATAAAAAAGAAAAAGACAAAAAAAAAATAGAGTAAGAGACAAAACAATAGAATAAGAATTTAAATAAATAACCTAAATAAGAAATAAACAAAAACAACCAATAAATAAATTAAAACAAAAAGGATACTTAAAAATAAAATAAAATAAATAAAATAGATAAATAACAAAGGAAAAATAAGAAGTAAAAGTGTAGTGTAGCTAGGGGAATAATATGGGGTTCATAGGGAGGTACCCAAGGGGGGTAATAGTAAAGAGGTGTTGTGGCTGCAACAAATCCCCTTTACTTTTTTCTTTTACAAGCGAAAGGAAAGGGGCCCCCTACTAAAATTTTAAACCTATTGCCTAATCATGTACTGCTTGAGCTTGATGCTATCTCTTTGACTACATTGAGGAAGTTGGGTGTTTTATATTGATTGATGGTTGTCTTGGATTGGTGTTGATTATTCCTTTTGATCTAATAATTTCAAATGTCTTCATAATGCTTTTTAACCTGTGATTTTTAATTTACATTGTATGATGGAATTGACATGTTATCTTTATACCTTTTCAGAATCCTAAGTGCTTGATGATCCTATGTGGATACAGGGTTTGATGATAAATTACATGTCTTGAATGAGTTTGATGTTGGTTACTAATCATTTTTCTGAATCACTTATTCAAAGTCTTCATACTCTTGCTTGCATGTTGTTCCTAACATCTTCATCTTTATACTCTCATATATTGATCGTCTCTTAACTTCAATCATAAGGCCACCAGTATTTTTTTGTTGTTGTGTATTAGGTGCATGCATATATCATGAAATTTATCTATATCTATCTTTGCCATATATTATTTCCTTTGAGAAACCTCTCCTCTTCAGCCTCTTCATTTTGCTAATAAAAAAATAGTACTTATTCATAAGTTTGCTTAAAGGAAAGGAAAAATAATATTTTTGATGCATCAGTGAGTGTACTTTTAATTGTATAATTGATCTCATCTCTTTCTGTGGTTGTAGGAACATGTTAGTAGGATCTCATTTCTTCACGGTTGCTCCATCCTTGATATGCATTTCGGGGAATCCCTTGATCTCCTTCCCTTTTGGTCTTCCCTTTCTTTAAAAATGTAGGCCCAATGCCTATTGAGTTTTCCATTTCTTTTGTTCTTTTAATTCATCTAACCAAGCCTCTTAGTTGGATTATAGAGATATTTCCAATTACTGTAACCATACTTAAATATGAGTCCCAGATCAAAATTTATGGCCTCCCAAAGTTTCCTAAGCCAAAACTCACATTTTCCACCTCACTATCATGTGGAATCCACATGGATACCTCTCTCTAGTTCCATCCGATGTGGCACTGAAGTGGTTGATGTGGCACCCACCACCTATCCATTCTTCCCAGTCTTCCAACCCCATACTCCTACGATGATTCTTGCAGACCTTTTCATCGTTGAATCTCCATTGATCCTAGATATCAAAAAAATTTCTCCCATCCTCCTCTAACAACATCCTCTGAAAGATCTGACGAATCTCATAAGTTAAGTATCAATGGCCTTGATCCCATTGGTTCCTTGAGTTATCCTGTAGTTAAAATCCACCTCCCTAGCTGGCACCTCAGACACATGGAACTGCCACAAACCACCACCTGGAGTGACACGTGTTAGATAGGACTCAACGCTAAAAATTCTCTCAAAACTCCACATCACCCACATGACACATGGACCCATCCTCTACTTGACATGGGAATCGAAGTGACCATACACATAATCATAGGACATCAGGGCCCAACCAACTAGGTGTCCACACTTGTCCTCTTCATCGATAAAGTTCTTCTCCATCAGAATACATCAACTCCTAATAGGACCCCCCCTCCAACGAACGATTAATATTACATATTACCTATTGTTCGATCGATGGACCTCATTCATTCTCAGAGTATATTTGATTCAAGTGTCCTCAATCACTTAGATCATCATTCCTCTAATCAATGACTGAGATCTACTCACTGGACTAAATAAACAGTTAATATTCAAAGCCATGATATACAAGAATCCACATTTCAAATGGGCCTACTCTAGTCTCTTGCAATACCCAACTGACATGTGTCACCCATCGAGACACCTTAGCTTCCATGTTGACATCATAGTCACTATGACCACCTAACTAGAATCCTCATCATCCTAACTACCATGTCGTCACTTTACTTCTTCTTCAATAGATCAACGATCTTCTTTTCTTTAGAGACACCCTGTGCCAATGGCCCAGATCCCATCATAGTACACTACTACATATTGAAAAATTTGTGACAACTACTTGCGACGAAAGTACCGTTTCATCGCAAAATTCAAGAGAAAAATTTCAATTTTTCAATTTTTTTATAAATCCAGCACATATTTGTCACTCTCTCGACGAAATCAAATGTTCATCTATTTTGTGATGATCATCAAGATAGTGGACGACCGTCACTCTTTTGACGAACTTTTGAATTCATCACAAGAGCGATGATAACTATTGACTGTTACACTATTTGATAAATTCCATATTCACCGTTATAGTCTTTGACAAAGTCAAAATTGATTTGGTCAAATTTCATTGCAAGAGAGAAGAAATGACAGTTATGACCGTTATACTCTTTGGCAAAGTCAATATTGATTTGGTCAATGTTCGTCGCAATTTCAATGACAATAACCTATAAATATTTTATGAATTAGATATGTTGCGACAATCTTGCTATAACAACGACGGATCAGAAAGGGTATTTTTGTGCGGAAGTTGTGCGGAAGAATGTCGCAGAATATAATTAGAGGTGGGGAAAAAAGTAAAGCCGGTGAAAAGGGTGATGGTAGATGTTATTTCCCTTGAAAAAACGTTTGCCTTATACGTCCCGTAAGAATTTTAATAGCAACAACTACAAAACATTGTAGGGAATATGGGCACATTGATAGTAGATCGAATGAATATCATCCCATGGTAATTAGCTATATATTTATTATCTGTTTTTATATTGTCAATTTTATATAAAATTATATATATGTATATATATTGTTTGAATGTTTGTTATTGCACACACTAATTTTGCATGATTGTTTTTAATTATAAAGTTAGAGTTGCCCTCTAACTTTTTGCAGAATATTGCACCAAGTAGTAGTAGAAATGATGTTGTACAAGCTGAGGAACATGATCAAGCAAATGAGGATATCATGGAAGAATATGATGGTACAAATCAAGTTAATAATCCCATGGAAGAAGATGATGGGAAAAATCAAATGATCCAAGAATTTTTTTCTCATCCAGATGAGGATGGGGATAGTGATGGTATTTATGATGAACCTCTATTAGAAAAAGGAAAATAAACGACTTTATAAAGGATCAATAGAAAAAATTCTCTCTGCTACATTACTGCTAGTGAACTTAAAGGTTATGAATAATTTTTCGAACACTTGTATGACACAAATCCTAAGGTATGTAATATGTTTCATCTCATATTATACATAAATGTTGGTTTTTTTCTATTTGTTTTTAGTGTTAATTAATGTGTAAAATAAGAATGCAATTTTTACGATTAATATTATTTACATTAACTAGTTATTTGTTATGTTGTAGATTGTTAGGTGAATTTTTGTTACCATCGTCAAATATTTTACCTCGCACATATCGAGGTTTGCATGCCATTATGAAAGACATTGGAATTGATTATCAAACTATAGATGCATGTCCAAATAATCATATTATATATTATGGACAACATGCTTCGAAAACAAAATGTTTGCAATGTCTTATCAGTAGATATCGAACCGATCAAGTAACAAAAAGGGTGCCTCGAAAGGTTCTTCGTCATATTCCCATAATTCCATGTTTGCAGCGATTGTTCAGGTGTGAAATCATAACACAATTTATGGATTACCATGCACGTAATAGAAGTGGAGACGGTGTTCTTCGAATGTCTGCCGATGGTTCTTTGTTTAGGGAAATTGAGGAAAAATGGGAAGATTTCAAAGGAACCTCGTAATGTTAGGATTTCATTGGCAGCTGACGGTGTTAATCCATTCAGAGAGATTAGGTCTATTTACTCAATGTGTCCTATTTTTTTTATCAACAATAACATTCCTCCTTGGATGTCAATAAAGAGGGAGCACATAATGTTGGAAATGATTGTTCCAGGTATTTGTTTACATTAGTTTTTTGAATCTAACATTTTCATTTGTTTCATTTTTTGCATATTATCTTTTGTTTATTTATTTACTTATATATACATGAGATCATGGTTATAGTAATTATGTGTTATTTCAAACAATTAGGTAAGTGGCAGGTTAAAGATATGAATGTATGTATCAAGACTCTTATCGACGAGATACTAAAGTTATGGGATGACATCACTATGTATGACATCTATAAACCAACCGGGGATAAGAAATTTAAATTTCGTGGAATACTTTTATGGACAATTCATGATGCCCCAGGACTAACACATTTTTTTGGTATGTAGCATTCTAATATTTCTCTTTATTCTATATAAGTTTATAATGATACCATACTGCATGTTTAATTTTTAAATAATCTCATCTTATAATTGACATTAATCCATTTGTTGCAGGTCTTCAAACAAAGGGTAGATTTGCATGTCCAGTTTGTGGTCCTAAGATGAAGTATCATCATTCAAAAAGTTTAGGAAAGGTGGTGTTTGATGAGTATATGCACCTCCTCCTTAAGAACCATAGGTATCATACTACTGAAAAACATATTTTCAATGGGAAAGAAGAGACTGGTTTAAAACCACGAAGAATGACACCTCACCTATGGAGGTTGGAATATAATAGAAATCATCAAGGCACTCAATTTCTTTATGTATCATATATTATGTAATGTTTTGAATGTTTATTTTAATCATTGAATTTATTTTACTGTATTTGATAATTATTTTTGTGATTTCTTTTATGCTTCATGAAGGCCCCCATCATGAAGGTATTAATAATGGGCTTCCACGAGGAATGAAATGTTATCCAACTCAATTCATGAGGTTTACCTACTATGAGGAACTAAAAATATCTCATTTGTTTGATACAATGCATATCGAGAATAGTGTGACAAAAACATTATGGCGAATCATAGATGGTAGGAGGGACAAAGAAAAAATTGTCAAAATTTGTATTGACATTCAGGAAGCCAATCATGCAATGCGAAGTGTGATCCGATCAAATATATTAGATGGAATAGACCGAAATAACCTTCCATGGTTATTAATAGATCAACAAAGCAATGATGTAAAAGAGGTCATTCAAAGAATTAAATTTCCCACCTATTTTTCTTCAAACATAAATAATATCTTAATGAATAAAGGTGAATTTTGTGGGGTAAAAACACATGATTGGCATACCTTCATTAAGGTATTAATTTTGGTATACATATTTATATATATTGGCCTTATACATCTTTTAATTTAATTTTATTTTTGTCTACTTTGGTCGAAAGAAATAACGGTTCATTTTTTTGTTACAGTATGTTCAACAACATCAAACAAGTTATATATGATCTTGGAAAATACATGAGTTAAGTAGTTGTGATTTATATGCAAAATGTTCTTTCAAATTATTGTTGTACTTAATGACAGGTGTTTTACTTGTAATGTAATATATTATATTATGTTATGTTGAAACATGTTATTTTCTTGCATCATGATCTCATGTAGATGGTTGTCATTGAAATAAATCCATGAAGATGATATAAAGTATTGGAAGAGAGAAATTCCTCGTCTAATGTGTCAAATGAAAAAGTATATACCTCCAACATTTTTCAATGCACAAGAACACTACCTCATACACCAGGTTGAGGAGATTGAAATTTGTGCACATGTTCACACAATGTCAATGTGGATGGTGAGGAGACACTTGAAATCATTCAAGGCGTTGGTGAGACAAAGAGCACATCCTGAGGGTTCTATGGTGGAGGGATATATGGTATATCAGTCCATGGTGTATATTATTCAATATATTCCTAAATTAGAAGCGCCAAATATGCATGTAGTGGATCGCATTTGGGATGTGAACTCCATCAAAAAATTTGAAGACCAGGAGCATCTGTTGGGGAAAGGTAGAGTGAAAAAAATGAGAGCTAATATATTAATAATTGTGGAGATTTATATTAATAATACATATAAAGTTTCTTTTTTTGTGTATATGATCATACTCATTAATATATTAATATAATTTACTTCATAAATTAATAATATTTATAACCTGCATGGACGTTATAACTAATATTTAGTATTGGTGAATTATGATTTTTTGATTCAGTTTCTCAAGAGTGGGATGCATTGCATTTATACATTGCAAACAATCTTGATTGGATGAATGTATGGATTGAAAGATGTAAAAAACATAATGGATGTAGGTTATCATGGAAACAAATGTCTGAATTGGTTAGAGAAGCTCATCATAACGAAGATGCCAATGTTACACAAAGGGAAATTGATTTAGCATATGGTTTTAAAGATGGACAGGTAAGAAAATTCACCCATTTTATTTAGTTATTTTATATTATATTAATGTTACTACATGTGTACTATATTTTTTAGATACTTTCCAAGTTATATATATGTTAATTTATTAATTGAAAATGCATCTTTTACATATTTGGCATATTACAGTTGAAACACCACAAGGCTATGTGGTGCAATTGTCATAAATTTTGCATCAAACAATTGGATGAAATTGGGAAATCTTATGATAGTGGGATAACTGCAGTATTCCAGGTCACTAATGTTTCCTCTAGGAGTGGCGGACATCCTCGAGAATATGAAAATAGATACTAAGGGTATTTAAATGATATACTTCAGTGTAACTTTAATTCCTTCAAATTAGTTATGTTCGATGTCAAATGGTATAGGTTATGAATGCATGAACACGATGAGGAAAGAACTGATATTCAACATTCCAACATATTTCCAATGATTAAAACAACAGTGTTTGAAAGAGGATATGATCGCTATGTTTTTCCAAGACAATGTGACAAGTCTTTTACTCAAATGTTCTAGGTGAGAGGGATTGTTCATTTGTTTTTAGATATGATCCAAGAGGAAGGCCAATTAAGTATACTCATTTACAGGAAGAAGATGATATTGAAGATCAAGAAGATGATTGTACAGATTAGATAGAGTTGGAAGATCATGCATGGTCAACAGATGAAGAAGATGAAGAAGATCATGATCCAGGCATAGGAGACAATATTTCAATTCTTGATGATGATGTTGATGAAAATATGCTCTAAAATGACATTGATGACGACGATGATATCGCCAATCCTTTCAACACCATTTCTGAACTGGATGATGATACAAATGTCGAGTTCGATGAATAAAATCAAGATACAGAATAAGGATGAGGACACAGATGTTGAGGTTGGATTAGGTACGTGACTATATATTTTAATTTGTATGAATTATTCTCCTAAATTAATTTACTTATAATGTCATGGGTTAATTACATGTTTTTAAGTTTTTTGTGACGTTTTTATATCCTATGTTACATATTGTTTAATTATTATGTGAAATATTAAAATAGTTTCCGATATACTAAAGTACATGGTAAACTAAAAATATGATTTACAAATAGATAATTTCATGTACCTTCATTAATTTTTGTTTCTGTAGTTTCTATGCATGAATCTTAATAGGATGTTGCTTTCGATTATTTTCTATTTTATAGATTGGGTATTGGGGATCAATTGAGAGTGATAAGAGGGGGAGAGGAGGGGACATATGAGCTTCCACCTTCACATGGTTGGACTTGTTTAGTAGAGGATAAATTATTCTTGAAACCAAGAAAATCTCTTCCATTTTTATACCATCATGATCGTAGATGTCATCCATATTGTTGTCATAGTATTGCATCAATGAAGTTTCGATGAACATGTTTTTCATTTTTATAGAATTTTCGTTTAAACCCTATTTTTCTTTCAAAGTACATGAATTGGTTGACACACGTTTTAAGTTTGCATCAGTCTTTCTTCATTTTTCTTTCAGGTTGTACATTAATGTATATACAATGTATCTGTGTCATAGTTGTGATGAAAATTCCCTCTTTTTCATTGATTTCTTAATCAACACCATAAAAATACTCCCTTACAGTATTAGATGCGAGGATGTGTGTACCGTTGAACGAATTTTACAAGGAACAAGGAGTAGAAGTTGTTCTAGGACTAGAAATGGGTAATAGTGACCTATGAATGGGGCCAATGTTGAAATTTTTTCAAACTATCTCTGTATGCACTGAAATTTGACATGGATAGACTATTCATATGCCTTAACGATATGGGAGGGTTTCTGGACTCAAATTTGACTCACACACCCAATTTATTCCATCATCAATTCATCATGTAAACCATAAAACCTATTTTTCATATGTTCTGGTAGATATGTTAATGATTCCTAATTTCATATTTGTATTTGACTCAAGGTACAACTAGCTTGAAAAGTATCAAATTTTAATTTCAAGTTGTTAAACCAAATATGAAATGAATCCTAATTAAAACCATAAAGTGTTGGAATTTGTCATTTAATTGTAGTGTCATGTAGTTATCTTTTAAAACATAGAGAGAGTAGTCTCGATAGAAGTAGAGAAATATATTGATATTGGATTCTCTTCTAAGATGATGTTGATCTTTTTAACCTTCAAGAATAGGTACTAGAGGAGAAAATCAAGGATAATTTAGTACCCATCACTTATGCAAACATTTTCGTTATCAAGAGAGACAAAGAAGGGAATTCGTCAGCAAGAGATAAGGAAAGGATACCATCGCTAGAGCGATGAATGTAAAAAATCTTACAACGAATTAAGTATATATCAACGGAAAAAGTTCATCGATAGTATAGCTAATTCGTTGCAAGAATATTTACATGGGATAAATAAAGGAAATGGATGATGTGGTTCCAAGTATAGCTAACTTGTTGCAAGTATCTTCAAATGTACACATGGGATACAATTTGTCTCCTTTCTTCATTTTTCTTTCAGGTTCTACATTAATGTATATCCAATGTATGTGTGTCATAGTTGTTATGAAAAATCCCTTTTTCCCGTTTATTGCTTAATCAAAACCATAAAAATATTCCCTTGCAGTACTAGATGCGGGGACGTGTGTACTGTCGAATCGAATGGAAATTGTTCTAGGACTAGAGACGGGCAACAGTGACATGTGAATGGGGCCAACGTTGAAATATTTTCAAACTGTTTCTGTATGCACTGAAATTTGACATGGATAGACTATTCGCATGCCTTAACAATATGGGACGGTTTCTGGACTCAAATATGACTTACACATGCAATTTCTTCCATCATCAATTCATCATGTAAACCATAAACCCTAATTTTCTTTCAAAGTACACAAATTGGTTCACACAAGTTTTAAGTTTTCATCAGTCTATCTTTATTTTTCTTTCAAGTTCTACATTAATATTGTATATACAATGTATCCATGTCATAGTTGTGATGAAAAATACCTATTTTTCGTTGATTGCTTAATCAACACCATAAAAATACTCCTTTGCAGTACTAGATGTGGGGACATGTGTACCGTCGAACGAATTTTACAAGGAACAAGGATAAAAAAATTGTACTAGGACTAGACACGGGCAACAGTGACCTGCGAATGGGGCCAACGTTAAAAAATTTTCAAACTGTTTCTGTATGCACTGAAATTTGACATGGATAGACTATTCACATGCCTTAACAATATGGGAGGGTTTCTGGACTCAAATTTGACTCACACACCCACTTTATTCCATCATCAATTCATCATGTAAACCATAAACCCTAATTTTCTTTCAAAGTACACAAATTGGTTGACATAAGTTTTAAGTTTTCATCAGTCTTTCTTCATTTTTCTTTCAAGTTCTACATTAATTATATACAATGTATCTGTGTCATAGTTTTGATGAAAAATCCTCTTTTTCGTTGATTGCTTAATCGACACCATAAAGCTACTCCCTTGCAATACTAAATGTGGGGATGTGTGTAATTTCGAACGAATTTTACAAGGAGCAAGGAACATAAATTGTACTAGGACTAAACATGGGCAACAATGACCTCTGAATGGGGCCAATGTTGAAATTTTTTCAAACTATTTATGTATGCACTGAAATTTGACATGGATAGACTATTCACATGCCCTAATTATATGGGAGGGTTTCTGGACTCAAATTTGACTCACACACCCACTTTATTCTATCATCACTTCATCATGTAAACCATAAACCCTAATTTTCTTTCAAAGTACATAAATTGGTTGATGCAAGTTTTAAGTTTTCATCTGTCTTTCTTCATTTTTCTTTCAGGTTCTACATTAATATTGTATACACAATGTATCTGTGTCATATTTGTGATGAAAAATCCCTCTTTTTTTGTTGATTTCTTAATCAACACCATAAAAATACTAGACATGAGCAACAGTGACATGTGAATGGGCCCAATGTTGACATTTTTTCAAATTGTTTCTGTATGCATTGAAATTTGACATGGATAGACTATTCACATGTCTTAACGATATGGGAGGGTTTCTGGACTCAAATTTGACTCACACACCCACTTTCTTTCATCATCATATAATCATGTAAACCATAAACCCTATTTTTCATATGTTCTAGTAGATATGTTAATGGTTCCTAATTTCATATTTGTATTTGACTCAAGGTACATCTAGCTTGCAAAGTATCAAATTTTAATTTCAATTTGATAAACCAAATATGAAATGAATCCAAGCATCATTTGATATCGTTGCAAGAGAGACGAATGTAAATAATCTTGCGACAAATTAGCTATACTATCATTGAAAAACATTTGTCGATAGTATAGCTACTTCGTCGCAAGAATGTGTCTTTGAATGGTGTTACATGGTTTTCAAGTAGTTTAGGGATTATATGGTGCAACGTAGTGTAGTCTATAAGAACAATCTCCATGCCAAACCTCAAAATGGATAGTACCATATCTTGTTCATAAGACAAATATTTTTTGTTTGTTTCCTTTGTGGTGGCTCAAGCAATGACACATGATGCATGACAATGAAATGTAACAATTTGACTATTGAATGATAGTGTTATGTCACATGCAAATTCTGAACTGACTTATCTTGCAAATGAACTTTAACAAGCCCTTATGGCCCAAACATCATTTGATTGGTAGGATATTGATAGCTTTCAAGACTCTTATCTCTGCAAGGAATGTTTATTTGGTAGGATATTTGTAGCTTTCAATATTCTTATCTCTTATATCTTAGCGCATTACGACCGTTGGGGACAATTTGAAAAAAACAAGAAAAATACAAATTTTAAAAGGTAAAATCTGATGTCAAGGCCAATTGTTTGGGTGGCATCATAGGATGCCTTCAGATTTTGGGTTCAAATGTGGTTGTGTTAGAACATTGATTCCTTATGTAGGGCTTATATGGTGCAATGGAGTGTAGTCTATCAGAACATTCTCTATGCCAAACCTCAAGATGGATAGTATAACCATATCTTGTTCATAAGACAAAGATTATTTGTATGTTGTCTAGTATGTGGTGTCTCATGGCCTCACACATGATGCATGAGAACCAAAGATAAATGATATAACATAAGGTTACCCTATATGGTACCACGTACTATGCCCCATGTCAATTAAATCAAATGGTTTTTCTTTTATTTGAACTTTGCACTACAAAATCTCTCCAATGATACATTATATACTTTTCTCCCTTTACATGTTCGGATCTCAAAATTAATTGACTCATTCATAAGAAAAAAGGTTCATAGAAATCTAAATGGAAATGATTTTTCTTTTATTTCAACTGGTGCATTATAGACACTTTTCTCCCTCGATTTTTTTCATTGTTGAAATTTATATCATCCCTTCTTTAAGTACACGTGTCCCCAATATTTTAATTTTCAACTTCTTCTTCTTCCAACCCAGAAAGTGTTTTGCAAGCAAATGAATTAATTTCATTTTTAACTTTCAAAACACTAGAAATTTTAAAAAGAATTAAACATGTAAAATTAAAATTAAAATTATATGTGGGTGTGTAATTCTTTTTCCTTGTTTTATGAATTTATGTGGGTCACTTATGAGGACAAAGACACAAAACAAAGAATAACATTAAACATTTATATTTATATATATGCATATAAGAGTTGGTTTATAAAAGTATTCTTATAAGGAGAAAATGATGGGTAGGTAGTTATCTAACTTGTAAACTTTATGGTTTGACAATTTACTCCAAGTTAGTTGACAAGTTCCTCTCCAAAACCACATGCAAAAACTTTTCAATATAGGAAAAAATGTTCAAATTGAACACAAAATTTTAACACTCCTAGGAACCAAGACACAATTATACAAATAATAGGTGGTGGATGTAACTCCTATTTAAACCTTCCTAGTATACCTAAAGTTTGGTGTTTGACTATGTATACACATGGATTTTAAAGTTGTCTAACACAATACCTGCCTTTGTTAACACTCTACACAAGAAATCTGAGAACTAATATTCCTTACCTTCATACATATAACATACACATACCTTATAATCCACCTTAATAGTTACATAACATTAATGTAAAACAACCTTAAAACTAGAAATTGTACATGTTCAAATCGGTTTCCACTAACACTCTTATAAACCAAACCCTTATGTAATTGTTAACATATAACCCCTAACATTTATAACCCTCTTAAGCTTATAAACCATAATATAACCTCCCTATCCCCTACCATTTATAATCTCAATAACCCCTATCCCATTAACAACTAATAGAGCCCTTGGTATCTATAAATAAATCTAATCTCTAATCCTTACACCTTCTATTGCATCTAACTAAAATAAAACTGGATTCCTATACCCTTTGATCCATAAAACTATAACCCATCTCATTCCCAACCCATATGATTCCCAACACAAATAACCACTTACACAGTACATTATAACCCATAATATAAGACATAACCACTACAACTCCTAATCCCTAAAAATTATAACACCTATAAAATTTAATCCATAAACATTATAACCATCAATCCACACCACCAAACACTTATCATTCCTAATATAACCTTGAATTCTTATATCCTAATCCTTAAATCCTATGAATCTTAACCCATATATTAAGCCTTATTATTAATAATCCATAAACTCTATAATGCTCAAACTTTATAAACTCTACACCTAACAGATAGGATGTCTAACTCGTATAACCCCTTACCCCAACACTTGTAAACCCTAACAAATATAACCCCACAACCCCATAATGAGTGTAACATTCACCCCAACAACCTATCACCCTTAACCCTCATAATTCCTTACCTTGATAACCTTATCACACCTAATGCCCATAATGCATATCATATTGACCCCTATAACCTATCACCCTAACCTTTATAATTTCTTACCCTTCTAACTCCTGTCACCCCTAACCCATATGACTCCTAGCCATGGTAACCCCTAAATTGTATCCATGTTAACAACTAACCTCTAAACCATAACCCCTAAACCCAATTAAAATTGCATAATCCTTAATACCCTAAACTTTTATAACCCCTAACCTATATATCCCTTACCCTCCATAACATGACCTAGCCCATAATCCATATATATAACTTATATATCATGTAATCCCTATAACATATAATTTGTAACCCATAAAATCTATACATTTTAACCACTACATGAGTTGATATTATTTTGGCCTCATGAATGAGCAATATACCTGGAATGATCAATAAAGGTCATCATCATTGTAAATGTCATTATTGTTACATTGAACTAGACATGGGAAATAGTGACCTATGAATGGGGATTAGAGGTTATGCATGTGTCTTTGAATGGTGTTATATGGTTTGCAAGGAGTGTATGGATTATGTAGGGATTATATGGTGCAATGTAGTGTAGTCTATAAGAACAATCTCTATGCCAAACCTCAAAATGGATAGTACCATATATTGTTCATAAGACAAATATGTGATTGTTAACATGGATTTTAAAGTTGTCTAACACAAAACCTCCATTTTTTAACACTCTACACAAGCAAACTGATAACTAATATGCCTTACCTTCATACATAGAACATGCACGTACCTTGTAATCCACCTTAATAGTTACATAACATTAATGTAAAAAAACCTTAAAACTAGAAATCATACATGTTCAAATAGGTTTCCACTAACACTCTTATAAACCAAACTCTTATGTAATTGTTAACATATAACCCATAACATTTATAACCCTCTTAAGCTTATAGACCATAATATAACCTCCCTATCCCCTACCATATATAATCTCAATAATCCTTATCCCATTAACAACTAATAGAACAATTGGTATCTATAAAGACATCTAATCTCTAATCCTTACACCTTATATTGCATCTAACTAAAATAACATTGGATTCCTATACCCTTTGATCCATAACCCTATAACCCCTAATCCCCATTATGCATATATCATTGACCCTAACCTTTATAATTTTTTACCCTTCTAAATCCTGTCACCCCTTAACCATATAACTCCTAGCTATTGTAACCCCTAAACTCTATCCATGTTAACAACTAACCTCTAAAACATAACCCCTAAACCCAAAACTTGCATAATCCTTAAGACCTCGAAATTGTATAACCGCTAACCTATATATCCCTTACCCTCCATAACACCCAACCCATAATCCATATATATAACTTATATATAATTTAATTCGGCCTATAACATATAATTTGTAACCCATAAACTCTATACATTTTAACCACTACAATTGTTAACCTATATTAACCCTAACCCTTATCATCCCTAAAGCCTATAACTTTTATCTCTCTTAGTTGTTATAACCCCTTATCCTTAGCACCTATAACATATATACCCTTCAATACCCCTTTGACCTATCACTACCAACCTTAACCCACATTAAAACTAACCTCAATCATCCCTAAATACTATAATCCTTATCATTATCAACCCTTATAACCCATTACCCCTAACAACTATAACACATATACCTTTACCGCTTTAACTTATCAACACCAACCTTCATAATATATAACACCTATTAACCCATACAATCCTTATAACTTTTATTCCTAAATGATATAACCCATACCCATTATAATCCCTTACTAACCCAATAAAATATAACACTTATAACCTCTAATACCCCCACCCCCAAACTTCCAAAATTTCTAAATTAAAATATATATTAATTAAAATTAACAAAAAATTCATAATTAAAATTTATATTATGATGAATTTAATTAAAATATGTATTAATTAAATTAACAAATAATAATAATAAAACATTAGAAAACACAAAAAAAATACAAATGACAAAGTAATACTCTCACGCCCATTCAATACAAAGAAAATTGGGCGCGGGTCTGCATCTACTATCTTGGATATTCCCATGTGAGGTGGAAACTAGACAGCAATACACAACAAGAGAGGAGAAAAACCCCATACATCGCATTCACAGAGGAGAAAAACCCCATACTAGCTTAGATTCCTGGCCACCATACATATTCGTGTTTGTAGAGGAGTAAAACCCCATCTAATAGAGGTAGAGGAGTGAACCCCATACATCGCATTCACAGAGGAGAAAAACCCCATAATAGCTTAGATTCCCGACCGCCATACATATTCGTGTTTACAAAGGAGAAAAACCCCATCTGACAGAGGTAGAGGAGTGGAGATATTCAGTCTAGAGGAGTGAAGATATTTGTTCCAGAGGAGTGGAGATATTCGGTCCAGAGGAGTGGCAATATTCAGTCCATGATTTTGATTGGACATCAATAGAGGCAAAGGAGCGCCCCTATCCGGAAAAACCTGTGGAGATGTTGTGAAACTCGGTAATGTTTATCCTTTGTCTCTTTGAAATAGATAATACTTTGTTAAATGTAGTTAAAACCCTATTTTTAACATTGGCATCATTGTGAGAATAGTTTTAGGTTGAAAATAATATTAGTCACAAAATCATCTCTAAGAGCATTAATAGATCAACACCCTCAGAGTTGGTAGTTTGTATGATTTTGGATACAAGTGAAAAATTGCCAAGTTTGATCTAACATTCTACCTCATATTCCTTGCAATGCTAGTCGATATATATTGAATCCATATTTGTTTTGGAGTGCATAGATTATTGTGAAGTTTATGAGAGGCATTTGAACTTTGTGGGAACAAATGTTTTTCATCCATAACGACATTTCCAGTTGCTCCACCAACAACATTCTCATAGCCTCTATCCACCCTCTTAATCAATAATTCATCACTAAACTCATCATTTGAATTTTCAAAACCTTCATCATTTGGTTTAGGTCCTTTGTTATCTATTCCACATGAAATATTACTTTGAATATCTCCTTTTAAAGTGGAAACTGAATGCCTAAAACCAACAATTATTTTAATAGTCCATGAATGCTTTGGTTTTTCTATCTTTTGGGAAAAATTCAAATAATTGAAAGAGGTAACTCTGCACTCATTTCCAATGGTTATATCAACATAAGTACTGGGAAATGGAGTTTGCTTCATATTAGGATATCAACAAGGCTTCCCTTAGGTGAATTAGTACCATATGTGGCTAAAACCATGTAATTTTCCGAGCCTTTATTCTCCCATCTTTAAACAACAAGAATGGTGTGAAAAAATGAAAAGAAGTCACATTTGAAGTGTGGCTATGTTTGGCTGCAATCTTCATTTTCTTGCATTCCCACAAAAAACTTTGAAGTACCACCAATACTACTTGACAATGTTTAACTCTTTGAGAATAAGAAATGGTGAAAGCATGATATATTACTTCAATAAGAGGTGTCGGGATTTGTATAACATCAAAAATTATAAATTTATTTCCAAGGTGGATTTTGTTGCTTCCAAAAGTCTAATTTTTCTCTTCTACTTAGGGAAAGAAAGTTTGCTAGTCCATCCCAAATGCTTAATAATGTTATGGACCTTGAAAGTAACATACAATCATGTGAAAATTCATTGAGAACTCATACATATCCCTCTAAAAGTAAGTCAAAAGGACTTGCTAAAAGAGAGCATATTTATCTTTACCTTGAAAGAGGCATCTTTATCAATACTCATTTTTCAGGTCTATAACATCCAAACTCACCACAAACGAATAGTACTTATAATGAGAAATCCATACCTATAGTGTCAACAACACTTTCATAGGTTCAATATATCCCCACAATGTATAGTGTTTTAGTTGTTGGAATGTAGTGATCATGATTTGTTGAGATTAGAAGTGCTCTCCATAAGAAAATTTTTAATGGCAATGTAGGTGGAAGCTAGCATAGATTACAAAGCTAAAGGAGATCATTGGATATCCTTGAGGAGGGTGTTATTGAATAAAGTTATTGTAGTGGGAGGAATTCCTCCATGTGATTCTATTTGTAAGACATTGTAGGCTCATATGTAAGCACTTGGAATCATTCACCTTCTTAAGGACAATTTTTTCCAGTAAGAGGAAGCCATATTAGATTTTTTTTTTTTATAAGAGGTGCTTCACCTGAGGAAAGATGTCCAAATTTTTCTTGAATATTTTATTATGGAGGTAGTTAATGGATTCATCTATAAAAGAAGGATGGATTTCATCTCCAAGGGTGTGATTCTTGGAGGAGTATAATACTGGGTATACTTGATTGTTGCAGCTAATAGGATAAATATTTTGGGGCTGCCATCTTCCTCATTCACTCTCTTATTGACTACCTATTTCCTCGATCCGTTCATCTTTGATTATCTCCCTTTAGTTCATTGTCTTGATTAGGGATGAATTCAATATGGCATTCCTTTGTTGAGACTAGTCACCACTCCCTTGTTATCTTCCCTAAGAGGTTATATTTGGCGGTTGCGTCTTATATCCTATAGCTATAAGGCCACCTTCATTTCCATGAATTTTCCTTCCTCTCAATTCTCTCCTCCTACGTTCGATGGTGCTTAATTAACATTGTTTCCTTATGTTCATTTCCCATCCCCATGCTAACATTTTCACCTCATGCCTTCAACAGTTCCTTTCTAGAATCAATGACACATTCCCTCACTAATGTCACCTTATGGATAATTTGTACGTCATGATGAACATAGCTAGATATAGTTGAATACCAATGAACATGTAATATGCCTATTTTTCATTATATCAACATAGGATTATCAATGGTTAGCTATCAAGATGTTCAAAGAACTTTTCTAGTGGGATTTGTTTATTATAATAGTTTTTGTCCCTCATCAAGGAAACACCCATTCATCATATATTTCAACCATAAGTAACATTTATTTCATAGAGGTATTATGAACCAAATTCAAATGTATCATGTTACACATGTTATGGTTTCATATTGTAATTAAGATTATTATCATCATGAACATAGGTATGCTTGCCTCATTGATAAGATTATAGAACATGTTCACATCACAATTATTGTTATGTAGGTGATATTATATCTCTCTCCAAGGTTGGGTTAACTCCAACAAGGTTCCCAATACCTACAATATATTGACTCTATGTTTCATAATGAAAAAAACCCCTTTATGAATGAACATGATAAGATATTGGTCAACAAGGCAAAGCCCCCATGATCCTTATGAGTATTTAATATGTATATGGTGGTCTTTATAATCATAAAAGTTTACCATGTTAGAAATTATGACATTTTATTCAATGTTGTATAAGTGTACTAAGTGAACTATGACATTTGCATGGTATTTTTAAAATTTGGGTCATTTTGCTTCCATTTATCTGGATAATTAGCTCATACTTTTTGTCATTAGAAATACTGCACACATAGTAATCTATCAAGAAACTATTTCTTTGCTTAAAACCTCTTGCTCTTTACCATGGCTAGTTTTCATCGAATTTGAAAGTCTTGCATTTCATTTTCCTCTTGCATGGTTTAAAGAGTTGAGTCAAAACACCATCAGTTTCACGACCACTCCTTTGAGTAAAAACGGCCTAAAATAAAGGGCTAATTAAAATTTATCTAGCAACTTTTATAGGGATCTTCAAACCCATATTAGCTTAGGTGTAGATATTTGGAACATGATTGTGAGAATAACTTTCCAAAGATGCTAAACAAACATAAAGGATTGAGTTAGGGAGTGAAATCTAGTTGTTATATCACTGACTTTTGGAATCCCTTCTAACACAAGAGTCATTCACGAGGTCGCATTGGGGCCCTCAGAGTAATCAACCCTACTTTGTTGGTATTGGTGTCGACTGTTGACTGTCCCCCCTCTGCTTTGGTATAGTAGGTGGTACCATAGAGGCCATAATATTTTAGACTTCCTACACAAGGTGACAACATAGGGAAGGTGGTGTTGTACCTGGGATCGACGTTGGCTAGACTCACTTAGACTCCTTGGAGGGTTCCCCACCGCTTGGTGAGGTAACTTGCACCATGGTGTTAGTTCATTAAGAAGTTTGTCAATGTAACTTTCCCACCCATCGAAACTCGGCCCCTTCGTGCATCAATTTTGCGATGTTGGATTCCATCACCAACTAGAACTTCTTTGTGAGAAGGTTTGTTTGCATGCTTGACTCGTAGATTAATTAGCGTGTGTTGTTTTTTCTCCTTAGTTGGCCTTAGGATTGAGTTTGTGTCTAATGGAATCAATTTTGGGTTAATTCCTCATTTGATCAATACAAAATATGGATACCATTAAAATAAAAGGTAATAAAGAGGTAACAAATAGATCATACCTAACTTACATCTTATAATTCTCCAATGTTGTTCTTTACACTTAGTGCAACAAAAACCAAATGGAACGGTTTACACAAGGTCAATGGAGAATGTGATTGGAGAATTCAAAATATTATCATAAACCCACATCTCACATATATGTACATGCACCATATATTCACAATCTTTCATGAAGAGGTCCAGGGGAAATGCCTCCATGCAAAATTGTCCACATTAGAATTGTCCATGTCCTTGATGGAAATATATAAAATTCCCTTGAAGATATTTTAGTCCATGTCCTGCTTAAAAAGGATGATCCCATTCTCAAAATGGTCAAATACTACTTTTATCCCCCCTCTATCTGGTAAATGCTACTTCTTATACTAGCCTTCCCATACAATAGGGAGTGTTGTGCCTCTTTTCTCGAAAATAAGTGAGGTTCCTATTCTTTCTACCAACATTCTCCCAACCTATTGGACATGAATACATGTAGCCTCAAAAATAACGTTTAGGGAAACTAGAATCCAATCATGAACATGTTCAACATTCCACCCTCTTGCATCCATGGTATATGACCATGTACTCATCCAAGTATGGGAGGAGAAGGTGGGAATATACAACCATTCAATTTGCCTCCAAGGTGTTGAGCTAGAGTTCTCGCAAGGCCTTGATATATTGTGAGGTCCTCACATTCAAATCACTAAACCTCCCTCTTAGCTTGAAACTCACCTCTCTTCCAAGCAAGAGGGAATCCCCTCCTCTTATATCAATAGTTGTTTCCCTTGATCTGGCCCTCTCCCAACCTCTTCAACATTTCCCCCTTTTGATGGAAGATATATCTTTCCTTCTTTCTTTCAAGTGGTTTCTCCACTCACTATCCATGGCCCAATTGAACCTTAGGTCTCCCCATCAACCATGCCATTATCCCTTATATCCATGAGTCTTGGTACATCTATATTCATGGTTCCTCAAACTTTACCTTGAACTTCTATCCTTGATATATTCTAAACAAGCAAAGTAAATTTGTAGCAACACCAATTTCCCCCTTGCAATCAAAACTTTCCAAACCTTAGCCAAGGAATGTATTTTTATTGTAAATACACCACATAAAATCTCCACCACCCAAATATAGTTGTATTGTAAATACATCCTCCCACTTTCCCCTTATAATATGTAACCATTCACTAAGATTAATCCAATTTTTATCTTCACAAAAATGTGGTGTTGCCATTAATTCTTAAGCAAAAAATACTTGAAATATAGGTTCAAATAACAATTAGCATAGCTTACTCTCTGTTGGCATAGGGGCAGAACTCAGGTTCAATGCTTCAACAATGCACCAACAAAACCCTAAATACCAGCCCTTTTGGCAACACATGCGAAGCAGGCAAAGTCTCACCTGAGGTAGAGGCAGGGAGGGTTACATGACTTAGGTGTATGTAAACAAGTTGGGACACATGTTGGACACACCNGGGGGGGGGGGGGGGTGAATGAGTGTGGGGATCTTTTTCAAAACTTACTTCTTACACAAAACTCATTAGTTAGCATTCAACATTTACTCATTACTCATTGTTGTCATTTATAACCAGTTAGATGTGAACATATATCAACAATATATCATCAACAAATCATCTCCACAAGGAACAAAAGAACACAAGATGTATGTACAATTTTATTTTTATTACAGAATTCAATCCTTGGGGTTTATCAACAACAACTGAATAGAGTACAACTCTACAAGTGCACCAGCTCTATATGCAAGACTTAGCTTACATCCTCAGCACCAACTGAGATGAGGCAACAATCCTCCACAAATATCAATCTATCACAGGTACACAACCTATTAGTAGTGCAACCCGTGTGTGTACGTGCCCTGGATCACTACAGCCCACGTATGTACATGGCCAATCTATAATGAAAAATGCCTATACTTATGAGCAACAAGGGTTTGGCTTTCTTCACATGCTCATATCTTTTGTAACCTGCAATCACATTCTCTTCTATCTTTCACTGTCCAAACTGACCACAAGCCAGTCACAACACATCCAAGCTCTCCAATAGCTTATTCATGCTTCTCAACTATACAAAATGAATGCTACTCAAACATGTGTAAACAACTAGCTCTATATGCAAGAGTATCCATCAAGACAACCATGTAACCATACCTTTTGAACCGATGGATAGATCTGATGTATCTGAGCACTGTGGACCTTCCTGGGAGCTTAATCTTAGAATATGGAACCTCTGCATCTTCATCTTCTCAAGTTTCCATGGCTTTACCAACATGTACTCACCCTATACATAGCTAGTCCACGTATGTACGCACCCTATACATAGACAATACATGTATTGTACACACCCTATACACAGACAACTCACATACACCTTAGAAAATAGGGTTTCTAAACTTCCAAAACTTTCTCCATCAAGATCTCAAACATTGCCGAAACTTTGATGCGTCCATGAGATCCTCCTCACGCTCTCTCTCTCAAAATAGATCTTCAATCATGCTCAAGAGATACTCCCAAAATGTACTTTTCATAAGAGACCCTAGCCTCTTATTTATACTCTTCATCTTCTAGGTCACTTAACCCAAATCTAGGTTATTTCCTCATTTTAGGGTTAACCACTTTCCATAATTAGAAAGTTCTCCATTACTTTATCATTTAAATATTCCTTCTTGACTTTGTCACCTCACTTTATCATTTAAATAATCTTGTTTGATTTTGTCACTTCACTTTATTATTTATATAATCCTTCTTGATTTTGTCACTTTACTCTATCATTTAAATAATGATTTCTTCTTTTCAAGCACTTTGACTTCTTTGACCTTTTGGGGCTTCAAGCCAACATATTAGGGTCCTCCAATCTTCGTAAGGCCATAACTCTCAAACCGTGAGGATTTATGTGACATTCCACATACCACCGAAAATGGCATGGCAAGCACTATCCATCTAGGATAGTTTCACCAACAACTTCATTGATCTTCATCTCATTATTTTACATAAAAGTATGGGTTCTCCAACAATACTTCTAGGATAACTCAACCATAAAGCATCTTCCCAGGAGGGCTTTCACCATAAGGGGACCACTTTGGAGTTCATCCATTTGTGCATCTTATCAACCATGATAAGACAATAATGAGTCATCTTTACATCAATCAAACTATGCATCATATATCAAGGAAACCACATCGATCCATCTTCATCATGTATCAATGACAACTCATCTATCCATCTTCATCTATGCATCATATTAATGGCAACTCATTGATTCATCTTCATCTATGCATGACATCATATGCATCATATATTTGACATCTATCCATTCTCATCAGGGAAAATACATATTTGACATCAATCATCAATCAATCAATCAATCCTTTGGCATCAATAAATCACTTGACATCAATCAATGACATCAATAAATAAAACCATTGGCATCAATGACAACATGATCCAACAATCTCCCACTTTGGCATTGATGGCAATACCAACATTGATGTCAACACCAATCATTGATGTCAACATGTAGACAATGCATGCTCTACATCAATAGTCATCAATCATATCCATATGACTATCTCCCACCATCAATCACATCAATGTGACTATCTCTCCCCCATTGACATCAATGGAAAAGGGTCATTCTCCTCTTGGGGCTACTCCCCTTGCTTGAACTCTCCTTGGGTCCACTCCCCCTTTCTGAATGCCTTTGATCTTCCTTTGAATAATCTCTCCCCTTTTGAATAAGGGATATCACACTGATGTAATGTTGAAGACACATCGCACATACTCCCCCTGTGACCATCGCTCCCCCTGGAATTATGCCTCTGTGCTCTTTCTTCAAATATAGGGCTCTTTTCCAGGTATGCATTTGATAAATATCTCCTCCTAGAATCATGGGAAGAAGAATGACCCCCCCTATGGGTATGTCTCCCCCTATCTCCTCTACAATATGATCAACATGCAATTCCTACTACTCAACCAGATCATAGATCAAATTCTCTTTCAATGACGATCCTTGGACCTGTCCATGCATCAAACTTGTGCCATACCATACATCATGAAACAAAAGATATGTCAACAATAAAATAGAGAATCATGAACAAAATATCAAACAAGTACATCATGTACCAAAGTGTGCCCACCATGCACAACACCCATGTACATCAACCATGTACATCGACATCATACAATGTGCCAAAAGATATCATCCATGGAATGTATCAATCATATGACTCTATCAACATGCCAACATATACATCTACCAATATGCCAACAATGTGCATCTAGCAACATGCTAAATGTGTCATATCACTCATGATATGTCTCTACCATGAACCAAGTGCCACAATCATGTATCTCAAACAAATACCAATTATTGTGCTAATCAAGTAATACCAATGGTGTAGTATCATCAAGCATATTCCATATATGAGTGTACCAAACATGTACATCAACATGTATCACCACTTGTACCAAGAAAGTACATCACCATGCATTAATACCACAATTTGATGAATCCCCATACCTGTATGCCAATCAAATTGCTAGTAGGTGCCTCTACCAATGTACTAGAAATGTACCAATCATACATCGACTATAAATCAAGCTATGACTCATCAATGATGTACAACATGATCACCTCATCAACTCACCAACCACATGTCCCAATATGTAGCCCATCTAGATGCCAAATGCATGCATCAAGTTTTCCAACAAGTAAGCTTCTAATAATACATCATAATATATATCAATGAAACTCAAATATGTATCAGCCATGTACATAAACAAATCAACATCAATCCTCCATTCACTACATCAAATACTAAACATCCAACAACACATGAACTAGTAGTGTTCCTCAATAGATCAATGACATATCTAGCTAGCATCATCAAGATATATCACATAACCAAGGTACCATTGACTTCACTGTCATTACAAACCTTGTTCTTCAATAGAAAAATGTCTCAATCCATTATCATAGGTTAGTGCCATGCATCCAAGATGACCTTTCATTTTATATCATCACTTTACATAATCCAATATGTAATCATGAAAACCTGTAGCAAACAATGTCAGAACCTACAATAAACTATGTCAGACCATGCATCATAGAGTTATACGATCACATCAAGTTGCAACCCATGTGCATAGCCCTTTTTCCTAGGCTTCACCACATATATGCGGCCTTCTACACAACAAATTGCATATGTACGCGACCTATTCAAGGTCAGCCTGTGTATGTATGCGACCGATACCACTGTCACCTGCATATGCTTTAGTAGGTGACTTACTAGATCTTCCCTTAAGGCTTCCATTCTTCTCTGGCTGCTCAGTCTTATTCACCCACTTATGAAGGTGTCCCTGCTTCTCAGAACTTGAGCTTTGAGCATCCATTTTTTCAAATATGTCTCCCTTTCTTACTTCATTCCTTCTTCTAGTCATGCTATATGAATTTCTCATCATGGACCTTCTTCTTATGTTCCAACAGTCCTTGGATTTGTGGCCAAATCCACTACAGTTGTAGAATCTAATGGTGTTACAGTGAACAACACTGTGTCCTACTTGATCCCATCTCCAACACCTTATGGTGTTATGAAATTTTATTTCATTTCTCCTTGCATAATATTTGCACTCCAAATCTGTGTGACCATATTCATTACATGAATAACATTGACCATAAAAAATTCTTTCATATCTTTTCTTTGGTGTCCATCTTCTTTGAGGTGTAAGGATGGCTTCTTGATATCTTCCTTTCTTTGTTCTTTTGAAAATTTCCTTTCCTTGTGTAGATGGTTGATTTGCAACATTGTCTTCATCCTTTGAGGGACTTACCTCATCCTTCTTTGCAGTGCTTGCTTCAACATGTGTAGCTTATCCCTTGTATCCAAGACCTAATTTATCATATGGTGATCCTTGAGTTTCCAAGATCTCGTTAAATATTTGTGAGCTATCAAATAATTTATTTGACTTCTCCATTTTCTTTCTAAGATCAACAATTTCAGCTTCTAACTTACAACATGACTCATCCTTTTCATTTATTTGACTCTTCAATAGTTCCTCCATTCTTTTGGATTGTTCAATTTGGGTCTTGATATGGACAATAGTTTCAAAACTTTTTCTAATCTCATCATCTACCTCCCTTTCTTATTTTTCATTCTTTAGTCTTGTGGTCTCTTTTTCCTTTTCTTCTACTTGAGTCTTATTAATCTCCTTTTGTTCCTTTAGCATTTCCTTTAACTTCAAGATGTGGTTTTGAATCTTCTTAAGAAACTTCTCAGTGTTATCCGAAAGATAGTGTTGGCAGCCATTTCACATTTTTATCCTATCTTTATAAACTGCCTACACAAGTGTTTTGGAACCCTTGATTCTCAGCGCAATCTTTTGAATAAAACAACACTATTTTCTTGTGCATTTGCACACCTGCCTTTTGTTCTCGTTTTCACGACTGCAAGCGTGAAAACTTTGAGTTCGAAGTCATGTTGATGGCATTAAAATCGTCACTAGATTATTATGGTTACTCTTGTCTATGTGTTCATTGCATTTCTAATTCAATTATGGTCACACAGTTAGCAAGACACCAAATATTTACTCACTTTTCATTTTTTAATATGACTTCATTTTATAAGTTTGCAATGCAATGGTATTCTAGTGATTGTGATTGAGTCCTTGATACATTGGTGGTTTGGTGTTCTATTGTCTTTGGTCAAATTTCTTTGGTGCAATGGTTTCATAACAAAGCATTAACATTGTGATCAGACCCTTAGTGCAATGGTTTCATACAAAGCATAAGTTTTATGGTCAAATCTTTGGTGCTAAATTCGAAATATTGTTTTATTTTTAAACCATGCAAACACTATTTTTGTGCAAGTATTCGGGTCAACTCATCATAGTTTTCTATAGTTGTTTGATTCACATTGCTTTTAACACACACCACTAGTGATTTGAATCACCATAGCGCCATCGATTGTACATTCCGATATGACTATTTTGCATGAGATTGTTTCATTCCACCACCCTCACACACTTAGGCATTAATGCCCACCTTGTATCTCGGGTTAGCTCTGTTGGTTTTGGGGAAATCTATGAGCTTTCGATCCTGCGTATACCCTGTCCAAAACCTTGTTTCTTTACCCGGATCACTGTGTGCTCTCTACTATGGCACCTGTGGTGTGCATAGAACCTAATGGCACCCAAACACTCCTGCTATTTGACAATGCTCGTGAAGACCTGGAGAATAGTGGCTGGCTAGTTTTTATCCAAAAATTTGAGGGTTTCAACCTTACGGTCGCCCAACAGTTCGCCCTCATATTCGACGGATGCAGGGCTAAGGTTAGAGATATCCAAGTCGAGCTAAATGAGGAATTCCTCATCTCAGCTACAGGCTTACCAACTAAAGGGCAGAGGTGGTTTAAGAATTCAAAAGTGGACGAGGTGCCATGGCCACTCTTATTCACATCAAGGAAAATTGTTAGTTGTGATAGAGGTATGCCTGTCACTGCCCTTAAAACTAGGTGGCATGATCTATTAGCAATTGTTAAGCAATTCATGACTTGCGAAGGTCGTTATGGTTTGGTGTTTCTTTATCACCTTCAGTTGCTGATGAATTTTATAGACTACCCTCTGAACATGCCTCACTACCTCCTACGCAGTTTGTACAAAATGTCCAAATGATTTAAATGTGAGAAGGCTGATAGCAGCCTTTTCCATCACTGCTTGATCAAAATCATTATCGTTCACCATTTGAAGCTCAGTGGTGACTGTTGGTAAGCCTTCCTATCAAGGAATGGATTTTCCACTCTCGAGTGTGTTCAAGTGGACAAAGTTGTGGTCACTGAAACCCTGGTTGGGCATGTTGTTCCACCTCCTACCCTCCTACCCCCTGTCAAACCCTCGAATTACCCCAACATTGACCTACCCGATACCATGGCCGACCCGTGTGCTAAAGACAATACTAAGACCGTCAAGAGGCCTATAAGGAAGAAAGTCAAAGGTGATACTAGTGTCAACAATAGGGGAAAGAAGAATGCACGATGGATATCTAGATGTGTCTGGAACAAGCCCAAACAAAACGTTGACCATAAGCCTATTGTTTTGAGTGAGGATTCAGACTCTGAGATTGAACACTTCTTGGCCGAGGAATACCCTTACTCTCATGTCCTCTGTTCTATGGAACCCTATGACTATGTTTCCAACCTACCCCCGTGCCTCAAGAATGACCCTAACTTCCCGGGAATTAAGCTTCACAGTGGAACCCCTAGTAACTTGAAAGAGCCCTCGCCTGTAATGCCAAGGCCCGATCAATCACCGTGTACTCAATGCAATTCTTGGCTTGAACGTTATTACACCGATGTTCCCCTATTGCAATCTAAGATTAAATCATTAGAGGAATGAGTTACTGTGTTGTCAAAGGAGAACGACAGGTTACAAGCCAACGACAAGAAGCAAAATACTACGGGTTCAATTGTCTTCAGAAATGTTGAGGCAGCTACGGCCTTTGTCAACTCAAGGTTATCCTGACCGAATCATTTTTCTACACCCCAGGTATGATTATTTCAACATCGATTTTGAATGATTTGGTTGGCCAATTGTGTTCTCTCCCATTTAGTTCTGTTTGTTTAAATAGATTTAAAAACGATTCTGCTATTTTGATTTCGTTTTGAATTATGTTTGCATTGAAGATTTGTTTGCTAAAATAGTATAGCTATGTTTTGATTGAACCGATTTAACACGATTTGATTGCTCTTGAATTAGTATAATGATTGTGTCAGCCCTGAGTTAGTTCGATTCATTTCTGTTTAGTTTGATTCAGAAACGATGCTGCATGCCTTGAATTAGCATAGACATTTGTATATGCGTTGGATTCGTATCAAAGTTTGGTTTGATATAGTTCTGTTAGTTTTGAATTAAAAAACAATTCTATTAGTTTTGTTTTGATTCAACAACGATTTTGTTAAGTTCTAAATTGACATAAACCATGGCGTTTGTGTTAAGTAAAAGATTTGTTTGATCGGTTATAGTTTGTGTCGATTGAAATTGATTCATAAAAATGATTTCGTTGGTTTTTAATTGTCAAAACGATTCTGTCTATTTCAAATTGGTAATAAAATTTGGTTGACAGATCGCATATATCCCTGTTACCATTCGGTTAATTGACCACGATTTCATTTGTTTTAAATTGGCATAAAAGTTTTGGTTTGTTTTGGCGTGAATTATTTGCTTTGTTTTCAATTAGTAATTAAAGATTTGTTTAATAGGTCGAATATATTTCTGTTATCATTTGGATTGATTTAAAATGGTTCTGTTTGCAAATAAGACCAGCTACAAAATCGTGAGATTCTGTAGCTAGTGTTAAAATTTATATTTTTGTTAATTTTACCGATAAAACATTATCTAAACTTGTGTATTCTTGTCCACCTACAGGTACCTATGAATTTCAATGACAAATTGGACATGCTGTGGCAGTTTAGAACATGCTTTTTGTGATATAGTTTTGTTTTAAGTTGTTAGTCATAGGCAGAAATAGAGACTTGGGTGATTGTTCCCAGATTTTTTTGTAAACAGTTTTTGATAATTCCCACAGGGATGTTTCACCCTGTGGCCTTTTTATACTCATTAATTTTTGTAATGAACCCATCACTGTTGGGAGAACAAAGACTATGGATTTATGATGATATAGACTCGAATGGAAGTGGATCTTTTGTAATAGCTTTAGCTTTCAATTTATCATACTTTCGTTCAAGTTTTGTGCATTTTAATTTGTGATCGAGTTATTGACTACTTTAGATATCAAGACTTGTTATAGGTTGATGCGTTATGAGTTAAATTTTGTCCATACTTATTGTGTCTCATTTTACTCATAGCAATCACTCTGTTTGAATTTAATCAACAAAATGTTTATCTTCTTAATTAAATGAACGATTATATGCAAATCTTCGCACAGGGATTTATCTAAATGTGATGATCTGTAAACTTTAAGATTGTTGTCATTTTATGTCTTGTTTGTTCTGTCATTCGTATTAAAAGAGCACTGCTTCTTCCTGTTTACAAAAAGCTTGTGGAAAATCTGGGGCGGGTTTTCTCCCATCAAACAGCCAAATCAAAGTACTATGCACAGGACAAATAGGAAGAGTT